>JAABOM020063153.1:0-43424 GCA_011800125.2 Solanum clarkiae | reverse complement strand
CCTGTCCTATTCTATGACTTAGATGCATTGTTGGACAACATGTAAACTCTTGATCGAATTTGTGTGATGACATGCTACTTGTTTATGGAGGTTATGATCATGGCTATATACTGAATGTTGTTTATATGATAATGTATCTATGATGAGATATGGGAAATGTGGAAAGTGCTAAGTCTCATTCTATCCCCAAAGCGTGAGACATACTTGCCTGCCCCTTAGTTATTATATTTTATGTGCTATGTCGATCATGCTAATCCCTACACCTATGACATCACTATACCGTGGAGTCATACTTTCCCACCACTTAGACCTACGTGTTTATTACTTTGCCATGCGTTTTCGAACCAATGATGTGGCCATGGATGCTATGGGGCTTATTTAGGGACTCTTAAATTCCCATGCCATGTCATTCCTAGACACTAGGTCTAGGTCATGACAAAATTGCATAAAATTTGAAGCATATATGTCGACATGTTATGCCGCCCACTCTACACCTCCTATTTAAGGTTAAAGTGGTCATTGTCAAGTTATAGAACCTAACCAAGGTTAGGGTCGAACCCAAGGGAATATGGTAGACTTAGAAGAATTCAATGTTACAATTTGGGTTATTAAAAAACTTACCTCCCAAAATAGGAGGGGGGATTTGATAATAACTAATGAAAGCAACGCTAAACTAAAACAAGTGTTTAAACCAATATGGAGATAAACTAGGGTATTATGTTCCCCATGATTTCCTAACTTAGTATCACCGGATAACTGAATTCTTTTCTAATGTCTACTATGCAGAATGGTAAGTTTAGTTCACCAAAGCCTTCGGCCAGGTGAGAGGCGATTTTCACTATGTGACTTGGTCCATTCCCGCAGTGTGTGACTTCGCCCAAGTTACACCTCTTTTTTTAGGATAAAGAAGTGGTTGTCAAGAAATAGAACCTAACCAAGGATAGGGTCGAACCCAAGGGAATATATTGACTTAAGAGAATTCAATTACTATAATTTGAATGATTAACAAAATTACTTCCCCAAAGGAGGAGTTTTGCAGAAATCAATAGAAAAGTAAACCTAACTTACACAAGAGTGAAATCAATATGGAGACAAACTAGGGTATTGTATTCCCCATGATTCACTGAGTATCATCAGATAACCTAATTCTTTTCTAGTGTGTAATATATAGGATGATAAGTTCACCAAACCCTTTTGTTTAGGCGAGAGACGAATTTCACTACGTGACTTGGCCCATCTCCATAGTGTGAATTACCAACCATTACCTGTTAGTCCCAATACGACCTCCCCTTGGCTTAATTCGGTTGATTAGTAGAGAACAAATCAATCTAATCCTGTTAATTAATATCTTTTCCTATTCATTACTATCTTATTCTAGTCAGTAACACTAGGCGGGTTCTAATGTGGCCACCACTAGAAAATATGCAAAATGAAGAGAGTTAATTAATACATGCATGCACAATTTTCAAGAATTATGAATTATCCGATTTTACCTTATTAGCTCTTCATGGTTCCCACAACCCTAGTTGTGGATTTAGCTACTCATGATTTGTGTAGATGCAAGACTTATGAGTTGGAATAACATAATATTGTACTTACATAATTGAATTAAGAACAAGAAAATCCAATTTCAAAGAGAATCACAAGATTAGAGATGAAATGAAAGTACAAGTGTTTCTTAAATCTCTCCAATGTTATCTTACTATTTGTCCTCTCCAATTGTTTAGTTCTCCATGTATTGTGCGTTAACTTATGAAAAATAACCTAAAAACATATTTATAATATTTAAAATATAAGTCCTAAACATAATACAATAGTTGGGTCGACATGCCTCACGAACAGGTTTCACAGGTCGTATTGCATTCCATGGCCCATTGTCAGAGTCCCGCACAATGCTTCTGGGAATTTTGACTTCAAGTATACAACACCCCTCTATGACCCGTAAAGTGGTTTACAACTCATAAGGGGGTTTTGTCGGATAAATTTTCAAAAAGTCCTAATCTCTGATCCATGTTTTCAAAAATTTTCAGTGCACGAACCATGTTCTATGACTCGTAAATCAATCCACAACTCATCTGCATGTTCCTAGAATCAACTTCAGAAAATCAGTCCCTCATTGGTGTTGTCCATGAAACCCACTTCATGACCCATAGAGTGATCTACGACCCCATAAAGGGTCTCGCGCTACATCAAAATCAGCAACTTCTATATTTTCTTCGCAAAATTAAGGCCAACACTAGAATCCTACAAATCTAACACAAAAACACATAAAACCAACTAACATCACATTGAGAACACACAAAATTCCAAGTTTTAAGCATCAAAAGTATTATATTTTTACACCACATCAACACCCTCAACTTAAAATTGTTGCTTCTCAAGCGATGGACTCAACTTATATAAGTAATACAGTAACACACAAATCTCGATCCAATAGCATACATCATAGTAATATTAAACTCAGATACCCACACCACCTTTTCAAAACAAAATCAGATAGCCATTTAGCAAACCAATACAGACTAGTGCATGTGACAACACAACTATGACAAGGCACTATCAATAATCCACAATCACTGAATAAGTCTAACGCTAACAATGCAATGCAAGTGCCCTTACAGAAATAAGTCTAATATCTGACACTTAATAATATTTTCATGTATAACCTTGGGACTATGCAAAATCATTCACTCTCACAAAAGATATTCATGCATCATGCCTCATACCAAGACCTTCAACTACTTGGACTTGGATCACTTTAGGACTTTTTAGGCTTGCAATGTAGGCTTAGGATGCTTTGGTGTGGTATTTTGGGAACATTGTGACTAAGGCCCTCCTTGACACTACATTTTCCTACACTTTTGCCCTACCAACTCTGTTATATCACATTCTCCCTTTCTCTTATTTCAAGCTTTTCTGGGTACTTTCTTTTCATTTTTCAGCCTTTTTTCCTTGAGTTTACACTTCAGTTGGCTTTTAACTCACAACTAAGGAATTACTTTTTTTTTATACCCAGTACATGATTTTTCTCCTTTTCTCTGTATCATTAACTTCGCCCTTATTTTTGTGTTTCACCCTTACACCAGCCACCTTGAACTTAACCTTTTGGCCTGAGTTGAGTGCACAATTTCCATTCTTAGAACTACCGCAACTCTTGGTGGCCACCCTCAACTTAGGCCTTTTGCCTTAGTCAAGGTACACAATGTTCAAGAAAGGACCAAAGGCTAATTTCAAGATTTTTCAACTAACAAAGCTAGGTCAATTAGGTGTTTGCAAAGAATATGTACATGTTAAGCTTAAACATTACAAACAAGGGATATACTATAATTTTGGTTGGTCATTTAATCTAAGTGGGCTTTTCCAAACAATTCCCTAAGATCCTTTCCTAATACAATTAATCTACAATCTAGCTTAGAGTAATAAGGCAAGTTCTGAATTAGCACACAATACATGAAATTAGCAATTTAAGCTCACATTCACATGGTACTAACTGCATTATCAACAAGACTCGTAGATCCTACTTTTTATCTCAAATTGTCTTCACTTATCAGAACAAGCATTGTCAACACACCCAAACATCCAGGTTGCTATCTAAACTAACTAATCAAAATTTTGGTGGGTACCATATTTCAAACAAAACACAAAAACACATGTTACATGCCACTGGTATTAGTACTATATGCTACAAATACTACCTAGACATCCTTAAAATGTGCCAGTTCAACAGAAAGTAAATATACATGGGGAGAAAAACACAGGCAAGAAAACCTTAGAGTTAAAACTCGTGGTAGTTATGGACCTAAGCTACTCAGACTTCATTGAGGGTCATAACTACCCACACCCCATGGAAAAAGGGGTGCATTATCCCCAATGCATACAATCAAAGCAAAACAAAGCATTAGGGGTCAAATATTATACCTGGTCGCCTAAGCACCAGAGTCCACCTTGGGTTGCCTCCCAAGCAATGCCTAATTTATTATTGCGGCATAAGGTAGATGGCTTGAGTACTAAGACTTCCTTAAGCTTTTGTGCTCCCTTGTCATTATCTGTAGAAGGTTTGAAGGTGCTCCTCACACCACTAATCTTCTTCATCTCAGACTAATTAGTATCCTTTAGATCTTGAGTTGTGGTGTTGGTCATTATGCCTCTCTAAATCTAATTTTGTTAAGCTAATACATGTCCAAACTGGCGGTAGAGCCATTTGATTATGATAGATGATGCTCAATTTTTTGATTTATGCTGACAACATCAGACTTAATCTTCCTCTAGATCTCATCCTGAGCATCATCCTTTCTCAACAATTGGCTAAGTATCTCCTTGACTCTAGGATTCCTAGTCCCCATATTATGATGGTGGGGGGGCAGTAGTGGCCACTCCTACGGCCATCTTGCGGTCCCCTTCTGTGCCATCTTTGCATCCTCTCTATGTGGTGTAGTAGATTTGTTAGATGTTTCTAACCCTAGCTCGTTCTCTCTTGTGCTTCGTTACCATCTCCATATTGGCATTACTTTAAGCAAGCATCTGCATGAACTCCTCATTTATTTTTTCTTGCTTTGGTCTTACATCGGTCGTACCCAAGAATTTGGTTAGAAGTTCATTGATGGGCCTCTACACATGATTCAGTTTGGCCACCATATCCAGCAGCTCAGCAATTTCTGCAAATGGTTGCTCTACAAAAAGACCTCCCAAGATGATGTCAGCACATTCTTGACTATTTGCATCTAGGGCTCAGTAGAAGATCTCCACCAGCACATTATAAGCAATTTCATGGCCCGGGACACTCCTCAAGTACTCAGTAAACTGCTACTATGTAGTACTGATCAAATCACTAGGAAGTTGCTCAAAGTTGTTGATTTGGTCTTTCAAATTGAGCTTCTTCGATCTAGGGAAATACCTTTCCAAAAAGTTATTCTGTAATTCAGCAAAACTGGTGAACAAACTCTGTGGGAGCTCAGATAGCCATAGTGCTGCATTACTTGTAAGAGACAATGGGAGACACGAAGTCCCACAGCATCTATAGATTGATTCTATGTTCCCATTACACTCTTGCAGATGAATGCAATGCTATGTAGGTGGCTATGAGGATCCTCCTATGGTAAGCCCACAAACAGCCCACGATTCTGTAGCATCTGAAGCAATGGTGCAAAAGAATAGCTCAAGTCACCTCCATTGCCATATTCAGCCTGTAATGATTTTACTAATAAGCATTGGAATTAAAGTCCTGTGGCTATGGAGTAACATCCTCAAGAGGAGGTGGGTTCTTATGATCAGCATTCTCATTCTCGTTCTTCTTCAGAGCTGTATTGGCTGCATTGTTGGGGTTATCTTGGGCCATTCTCCTCAACATTATGTGGATCTCTGGGTCAAATAGAGTCAAGGGTCTGCATCGATTTCGCATGTTGGGAATTCACTACACTTACACCCTCTAGAAAAACAATAACAACAAAAAACGTAAAATATGGGAAATAAGATATTTACCCAAATCACTATGATTTAATTAAGTCTAGTCGTATTTCTTGGTAACAGCACCACAATATTGATATCCCCCAAGTTACACCTCGTTTTCTAGGCTAAGCGGTTGTTGCTGAGAAATAGAACCTTACCAAGGTTAGGGTAGAACCCAAGGGAATGCATAGACTTAAGAGAATTTAATTATTGTAATTTGAATGATTTACCAACTTACTTCCCCAGGGGAGGGGGCGAGTTTGCAGTAATCAATAGAAAAGTAAACCTAACTAACACAAGAGTGAAATCAATATGGAGAGAAACTAGGGTATTATGTTCCCTATGATTTCCTAACTTAGTATCACCAGATAACCTAATTATTTTCCAGTGTGTAGCATGCAGGACAGTAAGTTAAGTTCACTAAACCCTTTAATCTAGGCAAGAGGCGGATTTCACTACGTGACTTGGCCTATATCCGTAGTGTGCATTACTAACTCTTACTTATTAGTCCCAGTACAACATCCCCTGGGTCCAGTTCAATTGACTCGACGAGAACACATTAATCGAATCTTGTTAATTAATATCTTTTCCTATTCATTACTACCTTGGTCTAGTCAGTAATACTAGGAGAGTTATAATGTTGGCCACTATGAGAAAACATGCAAAACAAAGAGAGTTAACTAATACATATGTGCACAATTTTCATGAATTATGAATTATTTGATTTTACCTTATTAGTTCTTTATAGTTCTCACAACCTTAGTTATTGATTAGGTACTCATGATTTGTGTAGATGCAAGACTTATAAATTGGAATAACATAATAGGGCACTTACACAATTGAATTAAGAAAAAGCAAATCAAACTTTAAAGAGAATCACAAGATTAAAGATGAAATTAAAGTACAAGTGTTTCTCAAAACTAATGTTATCTCACTATTTTTCCTCTCTGATTGTTGAGTTCTCCGTGTACTGTGCGTTAACTTGTGCAAAATAACCTAAAAACCTATTTATAATATTTGAAACATAAGTCCTAAAGATATTAGAACAGCTGGGTTGGCACGCCTAACAAACAAGTTTTATGGGTCGTATTGCACTACACATCCCATAGTCGAGATCTAGTACAGTGCTGTTGGAAATCTAGACTTCAAGTCTACTACTCCCTTCCACGACTCGTAAAGTAGTTTTGACTCATGGGGGGGTTTCGTCCAATGAATCTTCATAAAGTCCTAATCTCTGATCCTCAAGGCACGAACCATGTTCTATGACTCGTAAATCAATCCACCACCCATCTGTATGTTCATAGAATTAGCCCCTCATTGGAATTGTCTACAAAAGCTACTTCACGATCCGTAGAGTGAGCTATGGCCCATAAAGAGTCTCGTACTGCATCAAAATCAGTAACTTCTGTACTTTTCTTCCCAAAATTATGGTCGACCCTAGAATCCTGCAAATGTAACACAAAAACACATAAAACCAACTAACATTGCATTGTGAACACACAAAATTCCAAGTTTTAAGCATAAAAAATGTTGCGGTTTGACAATATATCAGTGTGACATTACTAACCCTTACCTATTGTCCCATTGTAACCTCCCTTTGGCCCAATTCTGTTTATTAGACGAGCAACATCGATCAAATCTTATTAATTAATCTCTTTTCCTATACATTACTACCTCGGTCCATTAAATAATACTAGGTTGGTTCTAATGTTGACTACCACTAGAAAACATGCAAAATGAAGAGAATTAGTTAATACATATATGCACACTTTTCAAGAATTATGAATTATCATATTTTACCTTGTTTGTTCCTCATAGTTTCCACAACCCTAGTTGTGAATTTAAATACTCTTGGTTTGTGTAGATGCAAGACTTATGAATTTGAATGACATAATAGAACACTTACACAATTGAATTAAGCACAAGAAAATCGAAGCTTCAATGAGAATCACAAGATTGTAATCAGAAGATGAAATTAAAGTGCACAAGTATTTCTCAAACTCTCCAATGTTTTTCTCTACTGTATCTTGCTCTAAATTTGCAGCTCCCTAGAAAAATAACCTGAAAACCTATTTATAATGTTTAAAGATGCAAATCTAAAATATAATAAGGAAACTAGGTCAACACGCTCTACGAAGTACACTACGGGCCATATAGTGATTTACAGCCCATAGTCGGGCCTTCATACCTTGTTGCTTCAATTTTGGACTTGGCTTCTACGACACCCTTCTATGGCCTATAAATGGTTCTACAGCCCATAAGGGCTTTACTCTGATGAAATTTCTACAAGTCTTTCACTTTTTTACCCTTACGGTACGAGACTTGATCCACAACTCGAAAAGTATTCCACGACTCGTCTGCATGTTCATAGACCAAACTGCAAAAATCCACCCTTCACTAGAATTTCACACGAAACCTCCTCCTTCATTATCCGTAGAATACTCTATGGCCTATAAAGGGTCTTGTGAATCCTCAAAATTAGCAACTTCTGCATATTTTTCCAAAAATAACTGCCAATCTTGAAATCCTACAAAACAAACGTAAAAACACATCAAACCTACTAACATCGCATTGAGAACACGTAAAATTCCATGTAATAAGAATCAAAAGTGTTGTATTTTGACAACACATAACACCCTCAATATAAAATTGTTGTTTGTTCTCAACTGATGGACTCAATCTATATAAGCAGTATGATAACACACAGACCTCAATCTAATGGCATATATTTCATCAAACTTAAGCCTAGATACCCACACCACTTTTTAAAACACAATCAAATAGCTATCCAGCAAACAAACATAGATCAATGCATGTAACAATGGTACTGACAAGTAAGGTACTATCAAAAAGCCAGAATCACTTAATAAGTCTAATGATAACAATGTATTACAAGTTCCCTCAAAGAAAGAAGTCTCATATCTCACTCTCAATGATGTTTTCATTTATAATCTTGGGACTGTGCAAAAACAATCACTCTCATAAAAGATATTCATGTAAGATTCCCAATACCACATGCTTTCTCCTATACTCATAGATAAGACCTTTGACTACTTGGACTAGGACCACTTTAGGATTTTCAGGCTTATAACATAGGCTCAGGGACTTTGGTATGATATTTTGAGAACATAATAACTAAAGGCCCTCCCCGACATACACTTTTTGTCATGATCCAAGCATAGGGCCTAGATGTCGCACGGCGAAAGTGAACCCGAAGGGACCCCAAATAAGCCTCTTAGCATATCATTTGTATATCCTTGGTCGCAGAAGCAAAATAAACAATAACAAGATTCAAGTATGAAAAAGGGACTTGGGACTAAGGGAAATCCTTTATAAACATAGAAAACATGAGATAAGTTAATTTTGAAAGTACATACACATAATATCCAAAAACACCTTTACATTTAGAATGGAGCGGGGGCTAAGATACTTCCTCGGCTCACCCTCACACTAATAAGTGTTCAACCTAAAGAAAGAGTCTCAAGATATCATAAAATAAGTAGATATTGTCCTCGGAGTTGAGGACTCAACAAAGCTTGCTTGTAAGGATCGAACTAGCCACGTGGAAGAGGATGATTAAAAGGAGCTCTGATACCTACATGGTGATATAATATGTGGGCGTATAGTGTGCGTTAGTACGTTTGAATATACTAAGTATGTGGGATGCAATGCAACAATGACATAGGCCATCATATTCAAAATGCATAAGATATAGACAATAGGTGCAATCTCAATATGCCATGAATGAACAATGCTTGTAATAAAACATGTGTGAAAACATTTAACTTACATAATACATTGTACTTGTGTGGGAGGAGACCTTAACCGACATATACCAAGTAGATACAACTTGAGATCCAAGGCATGACACCCCCTCGGTACAGGTGACCGGGCATGACACCCCCTGGCGAAGTGTGGTCTACTTGCCAAGGTAAACCAAACATGATAACATGAACTAGATGGATCTACTAGTATAGCAATGGTAATAATCATAATCCTATGGTGGAAAATAGTTTAGAGGCTAAAGACTTTATATAGGGACTGCTTGAGTCGAGCCCCTATCTTAAGCCTAAAGCGGAGCTAAGTCTTATCCCATGGGATACTTGAAATAACTATAACTTGTAAGATACATGATAAAATGATATGAGTAGATCCTGAACATGCTTGACCTATATTAATGAGCCTAACTTGAAGATGAGAATAGATCATAATCATACATGAATCCTTGCTTTAATATGAATGGCTCACAAGAGGTAAAAATTTTGAAATAGGCAATAACTTGATACTTGTAAAATCATAGATACTTTTCATGAATTCAGTACATGCTTGGAAGCCCTTAATCATCATGAAGTCACTTGACTTGTAAATCATGTAAATAACTTGAGAATTCTTATCATGTCATTTCATCAAACACTTGGTGGGCACATGATACTTGTTCAAAATCATGCAACTCAAGAGTATAACAAGATGAATAAATCAATTCAAAATTAACCCACCAACACTGTAGTAAAACCCCAAATTAGGTATGATGAAATACATCTCAAAAGTTCATCATAGTTCATAGCTTTCATAGCTTAAATCATGCATAGTCTCAATACTCAAGAGTTTAACAAGATGAGTAAATCAATTCAAAATTAACCCACCAACACTGTAGTAAAACCCCAAATTAGGTATCATGAAATACATCTCAAAAGTTCATCATAGTTCATAGCTTTCATAGCTCAAATCATGCATAGTCTCAATAGACAAAGATCAACTCATAGTATAAACTTAAAATAGATATTCATGCATAGTCAACAATAGTTGATAAAACCCCAACATAACTCATGCTCAATTTTCATAATAAGAGATACCCGTAGGTAATACAACTTGAAATCATGCGATTTTCATAAAGAGGAAGATTGGGCTCCATGGGTGCAAGGACCCAATGGATGAAACCCACATACCTTGAGCTTGGGTTTTCTTGAGATGATCTTGAAGTAAACTAGAAGTTTAGATTGAATCCTTGAGTTTCGAAATTAATCTTGAAATCCTTGAATTTGAATGAGAAATTCGGTAAAGTCTTGGTGAGGTTTTTGAGAGGGTTTAAAATGATATAGAGTTGAAAAACGACTAAGTATGAGAGAATTCACATTTAAATGGGCATGGGGTTATGACCCCAATGCCTTTGGGCGAAATTAAAAAACCAAGGAAAATAATACACTGCTCCGTGTCCAGTCCGCAATGTGGACCCACTGCAAAGGCAAATTTATGTTGATCCGTGCCCAATCCCTGTCGCAGCCGGGTCACGGATGCACACTGAAATATCAAAAATTAGCTAAAATTATTTTTCGCTATGGGTCTTCTAAAATCTGGATTATATTCAGTTCCCACTCAATTTTTCCCCTTGATCAAGAATATGAAGTCAGATTTTCGAAATGACGCACAGATTTTGAGATATATGAAAATTATGTTTATGGGGCTTCCCGAAGCACATGAGGGGCGTTTCACTTTTTCCCTATCAGCACTATTACTTTTAATTCCATTCTCCCCTTATCCTATTTCAAGCTTTTCTAGGTGTTTTCCTTTCATTTTTCATCTTTTTTCCTTATTTTTAAATTTTATATTTCTTTTAAGCTCATAATTAAGGCATTACGCATTTTTCTTGCACCTAGTACATAATTTTTTCTCCTTTTCCACATATCACTAACTTTTCCCTTTATTTTGTGTTTTACCCTTACACCAACCACCCTCAACTTAGGCTTTTGGCCTGAATTGAGGTGCATATTATCCAACCTCAAAACTAGGGCCACTTTTGGTAGCCACCCTCAACATAAGCATTTTGCCTTAGTGAAGGTGCAAAATGTTCAAGGAAGGACCAGGGTCAATTTATGGATTTTACAACTAATAAGGCAAGGTAACTTAGTATTTTACAAAGATGAGGTATATGTCAAGCTCAAACATCAGGATCAAGGGATATTCTGCACATTTGGTTGGTTATTTAGGCTAAGTGGAATGTTATGAACAATGGCTGATGTGCTGTCAAAATATAGCTTATTTGATGCCTACAACATGGGATTTTTGTGTGTTCTCAATGTGATTTTATGGTTATTATATGTTTTTGTGTTTGTTTTAGCAGAAAATAAAGGTTTGCTTGATTTTAGGAAAAGTTGCAGATTTTGCTGATTTTCAGGACATACGGACCCACTATGAGTCGTAGCCCAACCTATGAGTCATATAGGCAGTCTCGTATCAATTAACAGTATTCAAAAACAAAATTTAAAAATGTGAAGTTCAGCCATATGATCCCCAGGTATGAATCATAGTCCTTTCTATAACTCATAAAGGGTAGCCTCGTAGCAATCGACAGTGTTGAACAAAATTTGACCAAGAAATGCAAGTGTGGACTATGAGAAGGCACTACGAGTCGTAAACCAGACTACGACTCATAGAGGTGTATCGTAGTAGTGAAGTCCAAAATACCAAATGTTGACTACAAAAGCCCGACTACGACTCATAGTGCATACTACGAGTCATAACTAAGAGTCATAGGAGACACCGAACATTATTTTTTATTTAATTTAGGGACCCATTTTTAAATACTACAAATAGTATATTTTAGGGTTTTAGCATGAGCCCTTCATAGTTTTACAGAGTTCTTGAGTCTTGTAGAGAGGTTTTAGAGTAGAATTTTAGGGTTTATCTTTGGAGACTCAAATTTGGAGATTGGATTTACTTGTGGATTAATTTCATCATTCAATCTTGTGATCCTAATTGCAAAAGTGGGTTTCATTGTTCTTTAGTTTTCTTGTGTAAGAAATCTACTATGTCTTCTTTATTCTTTGTTGATTTGTTTACCCAAGCCATGAGTGGCTAAACCCATAACTCAGAGTAGTTGACTTAGAAAATACGAATTATTTGCACTTCTTGGGGGGAGGGGGAGAGTATTTTCATGTGTTATTAATTTTTCTTCATTTTGCTTATTGTTTACTGGTAGCCAATATTGAACCCCCCTGGTGTCATGATCCCGATCCAAGTAGTGGTGAATAGGAAAAGGTAATGGGTAACAGAATTTCATTGATGTCTTCTCGTCTAATCAACCAAACCCAGCTAAGGAGAGGTTGACTGGGACAATGGATAATGGTTTGTTTGCACAATATGGTCGTCGGCCAAGAGCCATAGTAAAATTTAACTTTCACCTTCAGAAGAGGGATAGAAGAACTTAAATTACGGTCCTGCATGCAATGTCCCAATTGAAGTTATGTTATCCAGGGTATTTAAGTTAGTGAATCATGGAAACACAATTTCTCAAGTTGCTCTCCAATTTGATTGTCTCTCTGGTTTATTTGTTTAGTTTAACTTTTTATCAATCTATGCAAAACCCTCCTTACTTGAGAATTAAGTTTTTTGATATTTGAACTGATTGTTGGTGAATCAAAGTGGCAAAGCCCCATATTCCCTTGGGATTCGATCCTAACCTCGATTAGATTTTTTACTATTGACGACCATTTTGACCTTGAAAAAGAGGAATATCTTGAACGACTATCAAGAAAAATGGCACAGTTGCCAAGGAATATGGCAATGCTTTGATTTGGTTTCACTAGTAGTTAATTCAAGTGTTGATTTCTTAATTCTCTTGTATTTTACTTTTTTGTTGTTGTTTTATTTCATTTGCAAGGCATACTAGGTGTATACCCAATACAAGGATTAAATTGGCTATCCAAAGAATGGCTCAAGATAATATTAATGGCATGGGAGCTGAAGCAAAATTTCCTATTACTGTTGATTTGTTTCAAACATTGCAGAATCACATCTTGTTTGTTGGTCAGCCATCAGAGGACCCACACATCCACTTACAAAATTTTGCATAGGTGTGCAAGGATGTAATGGGAACATAACATCCATCTATGGATGCTATGAGACTCCAGGACTTCCCAATGACTCTGACTGGAAATGCTGCATCTTGGTACTCTGAACTCCTACACGATGTGACCACTAGATGGCTGAGTCAAAAAGGGTTTTCTTAGCAAGCTTCTTCACTAGAACGAACAGGTTTTAAAAGAGAGACCGCATTCTTAACTTTCAGCAATTCCATGGTGAGTTACTCACTTCCACATGGGAACATTTCAAAGGATGCTTAAGGAGTACCCCAGACCACGACATTTTAGATTCTTCATTAGTGGCAAGCTTTTGTTGAGCACTGAATTTGAAACAATAAGCTCATGCAGATGCTCTAATGGGAGGAGACTACCTAGCATTTTTATAGTCATCATTTGCAGAAGTTGTTGAATGAATGGACAAGTTGGATGTTGTTTATCGTGTATATAGACCTACTCAGGAGTAATCAACTAGTCACATGGAAGTCTCTAATAGCAACTCTGAGCAAGAAAGGATAAATATCGACCTCTTCTAACAACTTGAGAAAAACAAGGTAGCCTTGGACCAGTTAATGAAACAAATACAAGATCTAAGCTCCAAGGAAGCAAGCCCGGAAGAAGTGAATGGAGAGGGCAAATGGTTTAAGTTACCACATCAACTATGTCAAGGAAATAGGAGCTCTAAAGTTAAAGGCATGCTTGCGTAGTTGGTGAGAAGGGTAGATGCACAAGAAGAGCTTTTGAGGGAGATCATGTTTGATATCATCAATATAAATTACGAAGTTGATCAGCATTTAGGAGCAATTGAAAAATTATCCAGCTAATTCGAGCGGTTGTCAGAACAGCTTGAGCAATTTTGGAGTAGCATGATGAGAAAAGCAAAGCCTTGTAAAGAAGGTTCATCAAATTTTGAGGAATTTTGAGCACTCAAAATGACTAAGTGGAGCCGCGACATTTAATCAGGTGCTACTTTGGAGGCAACCTAAGAGGTTTTGATATTTTAGCTTGTTTTTTAGTTTAGTTTCATTTTTTGGATTCTAATGTAGTGTTTTGATTGTGTGTTGATTGTTGATTTTAGACATTGAATTGGTTGTGTTTTGGTATAATGGTGTATTTTGAGAAAATTGTACAGATGTTGGACCAAAAATGGCAAAAGTTAAGAGAATTGCATTTGAATCAGTTTCTACGACAAGCCCTACGAGCCGTAGTGGACACTACGACACGTAGTCCTGCACCGTATTGGCTAATAGTGATCACTTGAAGTTGGAACTCACACTACAAGCTAACTTTACGACTCGTAGTCTAACCTATAAGTCATAAATGGGGTTCGTTGTACCCAGGTATGATTTCAAAATTTTTCCAAGTGTTGAGTGGTGATGTGCTATCAAAATACAACACATTTGGTGCCTAAAACAAGAGATTTTGTGAGTTCTTAAAGTGACTTTTTAGTGTTTTGATGTGTTTTTTGTGTTAATTTTGTAGAAAAGTTAGGTTGGAATGATTTTGAAGAAAAGTTGCAGATTCTGCTAAAGCATAGGCCTTACGAGCCCACCTACAAGTCATTGCTCACCCTATGAGTCATAGGGTGATATCATAGCAAGAATCAAAGACCAAAATTTAGAAATCTGCTAAGTGGAGGTCACCCCTACTAGGCCATCATACAACTAGTAAGTCATACTATGACTTGTATAGGTGGACTCGTGCAAGAATCAGAGAGCCAAAATGTTGGACCAAAAACTGAAGACCAAGACTAAGAGACCAACATACGAGTCGTAGCTCAAGCAATGAATCATACCAATGGGTCTTACCAGTTTAGTCCAAGACACCAAGAACCTAATATGAGACCCCAACTACGACTCGTAGGATGACCTACGAGTCATAGCAACGTAACTTATCAGTTGCCAGCTGTCTTTTCTGTGTAAATTCTAGGTTTGTTTTGTAAATACTACATATAGTTTAAGATAGGTTTTTGGAAGTAGTTCGACCAGTAGACTATTGAGAAATACATTTTGAAGTTTTTCTTAGTTTTTCTAGAGTAGTTTATTGTTCTCTTTTGGAAAATCCATTTTGGGGATTGCAAACTTTGCCTTGTACTCATTGTTGATAAATCAAGCTTATAGGTTTGCAATTTGTTGTACCTATTTTCTTCACTGGTATTGGTAAAGCTCTCAACTATGTCTATCATTTGCATTCTTGTGTTTTTTGCCTTAGCCATGAATAGTTAAGCACCCACAACTTGGGGTTGTGGGAAGCATATGTAGTTGACCTTGAGATGACTTAGATTTCTTGCATTTCTACGATTGGGGTTTTGCATGTGTTATCTATTTTCCTTCATTCTTATTGTCATTTGGTGGTGGCTAACACTAAACTCCGCCTACTATCACGATACCGCCAAGGTAGTGACAAATAGAAAAGGAGTAGATAACAGAATTCGATCGATGTGTTCTCGTCTAATCAATCGAGCCTGACCAAGGAAAGGTTGACTAGGACAATAGGTAACAGTCGGCGCGCCATGGTTGCTGACCAAGCCCCATGGTGAAATTCAACCTTCACCTTCACAAGAGGGTTGGAAAAACCTAAGTTACCATCCTGCATGCAAATCACCAATTGAAGTTATGTTATCTAGGGTAATCAAGTCGACAAACCATGGGAAACATAATTCCCAAGTTGTCCCTAAAATTGAGTGTTTCCTCACAATATAGTCAGTGGTAATTTTATTTTGTGTTTGGAATATAAACCCTCTCCCCAATTTAGAGATTGTAGGCATAAATGCTAGAAATGATTAGTGGTGAAATCTTGTAATCAAGCCCTGTATTCCCTGTGGATTCGATCCTAACCTTGGTTAGGCTAATTGCTGCCAATGATCACTTTCTTATTGGAGCGTGAACATCATCAAGTGGTCTACAAGACCATAACCTATAGGACATAAACCAAGCTACAACCCGTAATTGGGGTTTCGGAGACTCGACTCAGTTAATTTTTAAAATTAACCCGGTAAGGGTTAAAAAGGGGTCAAAATCACTTTGACCCCATTTTAAACCCTAATTACCCTGAAAACACCCCAAATGCTTTCTTTTCCATTTTTTATGACCATTTGCTAGCCATTTTCACCCCTATTTCCGGCAAGTCTACCCGTGGCTACGGTTTTGGACCCTTTTCTTCTCATTTTACTTGTCTTTATTCATCCACTCCTAAGGTATGTTCTCTTGGTTTATTTTAACTCTTAAAATTGACTTGAATGAGCATGAAGTTTGATTTGTACTAAGGAATATCATTTGTGGGTATGATGGCATTGAGAAGGAATTGGGGTTATTTTGAATAGAACTAATTGTGTTAGTCCTAAGTTGAATGACTTGTCTTTGTTAGTATGGTTAGTGATCAAGCTATCATAACATTTGTCTGATCAAGTTATTGTTAATGTGTTGTAAAGGATCATTGATTTGTAATGCCATTGTAGCATGATTACGTGTGGGGTATGATAAAGTGGTTGAAATCATGGATTGATTATCCCTTGTTACACTTGTTGAACCATTTCGTGAATTTGTTCTGATTATGACTGAATGATTGTTTTATGATTTGGGGATGGTTGTACAAGTCCATGTATGAATAAGTTGGGGGAAATGGACTTGATTATTTATTGATTGCTATATCTTTGTTGATGGTGTAAAATTAGTACTGAAACCGTATTTAGGGTCCTGGTTGACCTATGCTCATGTTTTGAATGCCATGTTTTTGCTTCGATGCTGTTTTATTCACATTTGAATTGTTCTTGAGGTCAGTGTAGTGAGTAAGGTACTTCAAGTACAGGTTACTTTCTGCTACAAGAGTCTTACAAGACTCGTAGAAGGGCCTACGAGCCATGGTTGTGTCTCGTAGGAGGTAACAATGGCCTAAAATTCCTAAGCACTCACTAGATGAGAGCCACTTATGAGTCGTAGAACCCTCTACGAACCACAGTTGGGTCCGTGGACTTGTGCCTGTGTTAATTTTGTATTCTGAAACCTTATACGAGACATGTCTATGACCCATAGCCAAGGCTAAGATTCATAACTATGTCTCTTACCTAGTTTCAGTGTAAAATTATTGTGCACCTTTGACATTGCGAGGTCATAGTATGACTCATAGTCCCAACTATGAGTCATACCTGACTCCTACACCTTCCATTTGCAACTGATTCATGTGTATTTTTCTTTTGTTTTTTACTTTTCTTTTGTTGAGTGTTTGGGGCTAATGATGCTTTGTTTATGGTTGTTTTCATATAACATGGCCCTAAGAGTAGACGTGCAGCAATAAAGGCTTTTAATACGAGACTTATTAATAGGAATTCGACAATGAACACTCAAGTGGGTCTAATAAGGTCTAAAATGCCCGTCTTGACCCAGAGGCACAGGTGCCTCAGACTAGGGTAGCTGTTGCACAAGCTGCTCAGACTCAGATTCAGGAAGCTAGTACCTTCCAGTCTAATGAGGAGGGAAATGGTGATGGGTCTAAGCGGAGTTCCCCACTGATGACTCCTTCGGGTATGGAATCTGATTCAGAGAAGGCACTCCAAGATGGAGGAGATGCCCAGTCCTTGATTGCCCCATCAATTTCTTCTACACCAAACTCTCAGACTCACTGGTCTGGTGTAGAGGGCATGCAGACCATCTACAATGAGGGGTTAGAGCCAAAGGGGCAAAAGAAGACCATATGGTTGTTTTACGAGGAGCCCGACTGATTGACACAGGACAGAACCATGTCCATGAACTCAAGGATAACATAAGACGACATGGGCTTGGGAGGTTTATTGCTAAGCTTGGCCGGTACTCCCCGCTTATGGTGCAGGAATTTTATACAGCCTATGCAACCACCATCCTTCAGGATCTTCTCAAGGGGAAGAAACCTCTCTAGCAGCCTAGATTGCAAGAGGTGTTGAGAGTCCAGCAGGTCGATATATCAGAGGAGACAATTTGTCACATACAGTTTGGTTCCATGTACTGAGCACCACCCCCTACAGTTGAGTTTGAATGGACATTGAGATAGCTCAAAATAGCTATGATTGCCAAAGACACGGTACAGCGGACAGAGTTACTGAGATGGGCTGCCATCCATATCATTGAGCGTGGTCCAGAGCCTACATGGGTCACGACACATTCAAAGCCTATTGTGAAGGCTTCCCTCTCATTTCCCACCATGTTTTAGTGGGCCATAGTTAGAGCTCGCATCCGACCAACCTTGATAGATAATTCGATTACATCGGAGCGAGCAGTTCTGTTAGCCAGCATCTTAGCCGGCTACGACAATGATTGGGCACGATTCATAAAAGAGCAGATACCTTAGTCGGCGCTCAGGAGGACCACGTGCATGCCATTCCCAGTTTTAATCTATAAACTCTACATAGAGGCAAAGGTGGAGGTAACACTTTAGATAGATCCCTAAGTTGTGGCCCTCCATACCATTGATCCCAACCTGATCAAGGCTAATGAGAACCCTGTGGAACTTCAGTGGGCACAGCCTCCTCCCATGCCCGAGCCATTCATGTCCAAGCCATATGTTGGGGGTTCAACGACTGCCGCCACTACTACTCCATCTAGTAATACTGATGAGGGGCCATAGCAGCCTGAGCCAGTTGACATTGAGAGAGGTCCCACTATAGCTGCACCTGCACCAGAGGCTTCTACCTCACAGATTCCTTCCGCAGACATCCCTATCATGTCTTTAGTTGCTTTTCAAGCCATAGTGCAAAGACTATCACCGACTGAGGCACAGTTGTCTCTGCTTATGCAGCAGATTAAGCCATGGATCCGGCAGACCATTGAGGAGTCAGAGACTCGATGCAAGGCATTCACTCCATCTAAAGTTGAGCAGTACATTTCTATGGTGGATGACAGCATTAGCGCCTTCGAGGAGAGAGTGTAGAGGAGCCTAGTCGAGACCTGACTAGCAGACTTGTTAGCCTTTTGTGATGAGTTGATAAAGTTTAAGGCTGACCTGATTTCATCATTGGCAGCTCTGATTACAGTTCCTGAGCATATAGCTGCAGACAAGCCGTTATTTGATCTTTTTATTCGAAGGATCTACCATCGCTTACTCCTAGAAAGATACCTATTGAGGATGATGATGCAATGAAATGGCAGGTGTGCCAGAAGACCTTTGCGGTTGATGAGGAAGGCTTGTCTTGAAGGTATCGGGAGAAGAAAAAGAGCTGATAAAAGCCAGGAGTGAGATAGATTGTTAGATATCGGCTCATCTAGTGCAGTTGCGGTGCGAACTACCCTTTGGAGGGAGATTATCAGAGGTAGCCCAGAGACCGATGCTAAGGCACCATGATACGTTTGATTTTTCAACCCCTTATGCTTATTTTGATTTTCTATTGTACATTGAGGACAAAGTACATTCTTTATGGTAAGGTGTGGGTGGTTATGGATTAGGGTGAAGTCTGAGTAGCTTTTAGTCCATAGCTACCCTAATTTTTTATCCCGAGATTTTCTTGCATGTGTTCTTTTACCTCATGGATATTTTATTTTATGTTGAACCGGCACGTGTAGGATGTTTCAAATAATATTAGTAGTATATGGTTGCTAAACCTATGGAATGTATCTTGTTTTTAATGATTTGTGAAATATTAAGAAAAATTGGTATCCATCAAGATTTTTTTGCTCAATAGTTTTGTTGCAAACATGCAGGTTTGAATGGTTTGGCAATGTTTGTTCTGATTAAGTGAAGGCAAGTTGATATTTGAAGTGTGATCTGTGAGTCTTTGTTGGCTATGTGGGCAATTTCATGTACGTGTGAACTAATTTTGTTGTATTCATGCATTGTGTACTGATTCAAAACTTGCCCTGTTATTTTAAGTTGAACTGGAGATTATATAGATTAGGAAGGTATCTTAGGCCTTTGTTCTTTGATTTAGTACACTTTTGCCCAAATGACCAGCCAAATGAAAGAGTTTATCCTTTGTTCCAAATGTTTGAGCCTTACATGTACCCTTTTTTTTTCTTAACATCTAAGTAGCCTAACCTTGTCTAGTGAAATACCTTGATATTGTCTCTGTCTATCTTTGAACATTGTGAACCTTGACTTAGGCAAAAAACCTAAGTTGAGGGTGGCTACCAAAAGTGGCCATGGTTTGGGGATTTGATATTGTGTACTTCACCACAGGCTAAAAGCCTAAGTTGAGGATGGCCTATGTTGTGGTATAATAGCAAAAATAAGGTGGTGATTTAGGAATAAAAGAAAGAGTAGAAAGCCATGTATCGGCAAAAGAAAAAGAGAAAAGATGCCTTAGATTGAGTGGAAATAGCAAAATGAGTTTGAAAATAAGGCAAAAGCTGAAAAAATGAAAAGAAAACACCCGAAAAAGCTTGAAAATGAAGAAAAAGGGAGAACAGGTTGAGAATGATTGAGTTGGTGAGGTGAAAATATTGAAAAGCATGGTTCAAGATTGGCCCTTAGTCACTAATTATCCAAAATGCCATACCAAAGTCCCATGAGCCTACGCTACAAGCTTATAAAGTCCTAAAGTGAGCCTATCTCAATTAGTCAACAGTCTGGGTTATGAGTATAAGGGCAAGCCTATGGCATTGGTCATTATGCATGAATCTCATTTGTGAGAGTGAGTATGCTTTCACAGTCCCATGATCAACTTTTGTAAGCATTATTAAGTGTCAAAAGGGACTTCTCTTCTGCAAGGGCATTTGCATTGCATGGTCAACATTTGGCTTGTTCAGTAAGTGTGAATTGTTGATACTCTTTAACTTGTCACAGTTGGATTATCAAATGTATCAAGATGTTTTGGTTTGCTTATTAGCTACATGGTCTAGTTTTGAAAAAGTTGTTATGGGTATTTGAGTTGAATTTGAGTATGGTATATGCCATTGGATTAGCTGCTATGTGTTGCTTTATTATCTATCTAGATTGAGTCGCCCTTGAGGATGAGCAACAATTCTAAGTTGAGTGTGTTAATGTTCTATCAAAATACAGCACATTTGATGCCTAAAACATAGGATTTTGTGTGTTCTCAATGTGACTTTTATGGCTGTTATGTGTTTTTGTGTTTGTTTATGCATAAAATACATGTTGGCTTGATTTTGGGAAAAGTTACAGATTTTGCTGATTTTCAGGACATATGGACCCCACTACGAGTCATTGCCTAAGCTATGAGTCGTAGAGGCAATCTCGCATCAACTAAAAGTGTTCAAAAATAAAATATAAAAATTTAAACTTCAGCCATACGAGCCCCAGGTATGAGCTGTAGTCCCTTCTACGACTCGTAAAGGGTGGCGTCGTAGCAATCGATAGTGTTGATCAAAATTGGACTGACAAATGCAAGTGTGGACTATGAGAAGGCACTACAAGTTGTAAGCTAGACTACGACTCATAGAAGTATATCATAGCAATGAAGTCCAAAATACCAAGTGTTGACCACAAAAGCCCCACTACGACTCGTAGTGCACACTACGAGCCGTAGAAGATGCCGACCAGTATTTTTTATTTAATTTAAGGGCCCATTTTTAAATAGTATAAATAGTATATCTTAGGGTTTTAGCACGAGTCCTTCACAGTTATTGAGAGTTCTTGAGTCTTGTAGAGAGGTTTTAGAGTAGAATTTTAGGTTTTATCTTTTTAGACTCAAATTTGGAGATTGGATTCACTTGTGGATTACTTTCATCATGCAAGCTTGTGATTCCAATTGCAAAGTGGATTTCATTGTTCTTCAATTTTCTTGGTTAAGAAATCTACTGTGTCTTCTTCACGCATTGTTGATTTGTTTGTCAAATCCATGAGTGGCTAAACCCACAACTTGGGATTGTGGAAATCATGAGTAGCTAACTTAGAAAACCAGGATTATTTGCACTTCTTGAGTTGGGTATTTGCATGTATTATCTATTTTTCCTTCATTTTGCTTATTGAACCCTGCCTAGTATCATGATCTCGATCAAGGTAGTGATGAAAAGGAAAAGGAAATGGGTAGAAGAATTCGATTGATGTCTTCTCATCTAATCAACCAAACCCAGCCAAGGAGAGGTTGACTGGGACAATGGGTAATGTTTAGTTTCGCACACTATGGTAGCTGATTAAGTATCATAGTGAAATTCAACCTTCACCTTCAGAAGAGGGCCGGAAGAACCTAAACTATCCTTCTGCATGCAATGTCCCAATTGAGATTGTATTATCTAGGGTATTTAAGTTAGTGAATCACAGGGAATACAATTTCTCAAGTTTCTCTCCAATTTAATTGTCTCACCATTTTATTAGTTTAGTTTAATTTTCTATCAATCATTACAACCCCCCCCCCCTTCCTTGAGAAAGTTGTTTTATGTTTGAATTGATTGTTGGTGAATCAGAGTGGCAAAGCCTCGTATTCCCTTGGGATTCGACCCTAAACTCGGTTAGGTTTTTTACTATTGATGATCGCTTTAACCTTGAAAGAGAGGCATATCTTAACCGACTGTCAATGGCCTAAGATCTTTCCAGACTAACGAACCTAAAGTCTAAATTAGAGTAATAGGGTAAGTTCTGAATTGAAACACAATACATGAATTTAGCAATTTAAGCTCACACTCACATGGCTTTGATTACATTATCAACAAAAAACTTTAAGGTCATGCTTTTCATCTCAATTCTATCCTTGCTTAGCAGAACAAGCACCGTTAACACACTCAAGCATGCATGGTTGCTATCTAGACTAACTAATCAAAAAATTGGTTGGTATCATTTTTCACAAAAAAAGCAGAAAACACATACATGCCACAGATATCATTACCACATGCTACCAATACTACCTAAACATCCTAAACAAGTTGGATCAATAGAAAATAAATATCCATAGGGAAAAAGAACACAGGCAAGAAGACCCCTAGGATTCAAAAATTAGGGTAGTTATAGGCCAAAGTTACTCAGACTTCACTGAGGCCCATAACTACCCACACCCCATCCAAAAAGAGATGTCCTCAATTTACATAATCAGAACAAAATAAAGTACCGGGGTGAAAAAACATACCTGGGCACTTAAGCGCAGGTGTTTGCCTTAGGTTGCCTCCCAAGCAGCGCCTGATTTATTGTCATGGGCATGACATAGACAACTTGAGCACTCATACTTCCTTAAGTTTTCGTGCTTCCTTGTCATCTATTGTAGAATGATCAAGGGTGCTCCCCTCACCACTAGTCATAACCATCTTGCACTGTTCAGTATCCTTTAGGTCTATCACTGTAGTTCTAGGCACTATGCCCCTCTAAAACTGACTGAGTTGAGTTGATACTTGTCCAAACTGAAGTCAAGCCATTTGATCATGATAGAATGATGTTTGATTTTTTTATTTATGCTGATAATGTCGGACTTAATCCCCCTTAAGGTTTCATCCGGTGCATCTGCCTTTCTCAACAATTAGCTAAGCATCTCCTCAACCCTGGGATTACTAGTGCATACATCAAGATTGTGGCGGGCATGTAACAACTGCTCCTGTGTCCATCCTTGCGGTCCCCTTATGCACCTCTTTTCTGTCCCCTCTGCCTGGTGTGGTAAATTTTCTAGATGTTTCTATAGCTAGCTAATTCTCACATGTCTTTCATTAGCATCTCTATGTTGGTATTACTTCGACCAAGCATCCTTATGATCTCCTTATTTATCATTACTTGCTCCGGGCTTATGCCAGTCATACCCGAGAGTTTGGTAGGAGACTTACTTATGGGCCCCTACATATGATTCAATTTGGCTGCCATATCTAGCTGCTCAGCAACCTCTACGAATAATTGATCTACAAACATACCCCCCAAGATGGTGCTGTCCAAAAATGCATATCTCAAATGTGCTGGAAGAGCATCAACTCTAGCACTGGTGGTTCTTCGACGGATGGCTTGGTCGATGGTGACTCTTGATTATGCAAGAGAGCTCCAACTTAGTTTGGCATTTGGGAGCATAGGATACACCTAATGCATTCCTGTCTCTTCATAATCTTGGATACCATTACTATATGAGTTCATCCGCACAGTTTCCAAAGTGTCGACACCCAGTCTTACCTCAAGTGGTACTTCTACCTCAGTATCATCAACACTCTCAATAACAGAGATCACCCTCAAATCATCCTATTTTGTTGCATTTTGGTAGATGTTGGGCACGACCTCCTCTTTTCCCAACCTGAACTTGAGTTGTCCCTTATCCATGTCCATCAAAGTGAGTCCAGTGGCTAAGAAGGACCTCCCCAAGATGATAGGGACTTTGAAGTCAACCTCGCAATCCAAGATCATAAAGTCTGTCGGGAATATGAATTTATCTACCTTAACAAGTACATCATATAGTATCCTCATGAGCTTCTTCACCGTGTAGTCAGCCATCAACAACCGTATGCTCATCGGAGTAGGGGCTTCAAGTCCTAGCTTCTTGAAGACCCCAAGGGGCATCAGATTTATACTGGCATCGAGATCACACAATGCCCTTGTGAACTCCATATCTCCAATGGTGCAGGGTATGGTAAAAGTGTTGGGATCTTCTCGCTTTTGGACCAAGGACCTTCTAACAATAGTACTACAATGTTGAACCTCTTGGGAGAACTCCTGACTCACAGTGCACTTCTTCGTAACTAAGTCCTTCATGTACTTTGCATACCCTAGCATCTTCTCCAATGCCTCAATAAGAGGGATGTTGATGGAGAGTTGTTTTAGCATAGAGAGAAAGTGCTTAAACTCACCCTCTTCCTCCTTCTTTTTAGGTCTTTGAGGGAATGGAGGAGGAGGCTTAGGAATGGGCTTCAGCTTCTGTGTTGTATCTGCTTCACTTACCCCATCCTTGTCACGATCATCTCTGGTATCCGCATCCTTTAACTCAACTGTCTCCTTTCGAACATCATCCTCATCTACCGGAATAGGAGGATCAATGGTGCTCTTGCCACCACAAATAGTAACTGCCATGCACTACCATTCACTCTTAGGGTTCTAAACTGTGTTGCTAGGTAGTGTACACTTTTGACGCTGGTTTAGTTGAGTTGACACTTGACCAAACTGTTGCTCAAGTTGTTTGATGGCAACAGAATAAGACTCAATTTTCTGATTTATACTGGAGATCTCAGATTTCATCCCCCTCAAAATCTCATCTTGTGTCTCAACATTCTTCAAAAGGCAGTCAAACATCTCCTCAACTCTTGAACTACTAGCACTTCGTGGTTGTGTGGTGGCACAAAAGGACCATTTCTGTAACCATCTCTTTCAAAATAAAATCAATTAATTTCAATGAGTTCTTAACTTTTACTAAAGATTTTTATATACATTCTTCTATAGATATGCAAATATAGAATTTTATTTCATTTTATTCTGCAAATAGGTCGATGGGGAAAATAAAATCCCCACCTTGGAATAGAAATATTCTTTATTCTTTTGACAACAAAAAAGTTATTATTCAGTATTCAATTGAAAAGTAGCAGTTAGTCAATGCAACTTTCGACGCTCATCATGGGTCATCCAGAAACAGTCGCTCTATGTTTTAAACATAGGGATCAGGCTGCGTACATCTGACTCCCCCCTTACCCCGCAATGGGCGGGAGCCTTTGAGGCAATGGGGTAATGTTGTTGATATAGTAAATAGAGGATTTCCTAATTCTAATATTTTATATATCAATTATTTTATATATCAATTATTTTATATATCAATCAGAAAAGCAAATAGAGTTCCATTATATATGAATTGGTGAGCTAATCAATATCAAATAGAAAGGGGAAATCGTCAAATTATTCAATTAGATAATAATTGAATAATTTAAGAATAACTGAATTATTTTTTCAAGTTGATTCAAATTATTTTGACGTTTTATTACTTATTTATTTTTGTTTGGCATAATAAAAACATTTTCAATTCCAGGTAGAAAGAGATTTCGCTAACGAAAATCCTTTAATGTTATCCAATACCCTTCCCTTTCCAAATATTTTTACGAATACGCTTTTTTGATGTCAAAGTCCATTTTTTTGGAACTGCCATTTATAAATTAAAAAGTTACTCATTGTTATAGATGGATGTGAAAGACATCTATTGTTCAAAATAAATTCTTTTTAATACATATTTATTTTCAAGCTAATAGTGTTCTCCTCAATAAAACATTATCGAGATAGGTAAAAGATAGTCAAAATTGCAGAATACTGGAAATAAAAATAGAGGCCAATATGTCTTCTTTCAAGTCTTTTTATTCCATAAAATATTCATAATCGTAAAATAGAAATAATTCTCTAGTGACTGGTATCTTTATTTCACAATTTCACATTCTTGTTGATTCATAAAATCTATACCTATAGAATTTGATAATCGACTTTTTTTGTAGAAATGAAGAAAGAAAATTAGTTGAACTTAAGAAATTGAACTTAATAAAAATCAACAATAAAATAAGAAATCTCAAAAATATTCGATTTCTATTATGGTTCCACATTTCATTTACATGCAATAAAATACCTTGAAAGGTTTAAAGATAAGAACCGCCAGCCCCAACCTGCATCTCTGTCTTGGCCTCGAATCCTGTAATAATACACTCTACGATTCTTTAAAAGCTCCATCTCAATTAAAGTTTCGACCTTGGTTTCCTTGACCTTGGTACTAATAGTCTTGATTAGACCCTTAGGCGTTGGTCCAACCCACCCCCCACCCTCGTCTAATCTGCAATGAAACGAGTGTCCTCCTGATAGTATGAATCATCGTGCATAGGTGCTCGCAGAGGCTGACGAACAATTGCATTGACTTGTTCCTGATTTTGCTTCATCATAACCTCCATATCTGTACGGATTCGGGCAAGCTCTTGTATAATATCTTTATTTGTTTTGGCTTGCTCCGAACAAATACTGACAGCGCATGAACTTTTGGTTGATGATATGTCCCTTTGCCCCCATACACGATTTGTCTTGACCATTCGCTTCATCCTTTCAGCGATTGTTGCAAATGGTTGATCTTAGAACATGCCCCCCATAATAGTTTCAACATAGGCTTAATTATTCTCATCCAGGGAATGGTAGAAGATCTCCACCAAGGCATCATCAATAATTTTGTGGTTCGGGACACTCCTCAAGAATTTAGTGAACCGCTCTCATGTAGTACTGATCGAGTCACCAAGAAGTTACTCAAAGTTATTGATTTAATCTTCTAACTTGAGCTTCTTCGATCTCAGGAAGTACCTCTCTAAAAAGGCCCTCTGCAACTTATCCCAATTGGTGATCAAACTCTAAACGAGCTCAAATTGTCATGACCCAAGCCTAGGGCCTATACATGAATCACACATCCTTGGTCGCGAAAACAAAATAATAACAATAAGAGATATAAATAAGGGAAATAGGACTTAGGGAAGTCTTTGATAATCATAAAACATTCAAGAGTCAAGATCATAGCATAAATACATCAATTGTTCCAACAACACCTCTAACATGGATTGGAGCAAGGGCCAAGACACTCTCCGGTCTCACCCTCATAATAACAAGTTTCAACATGAAGAAGTCTCAACATAGTAAGAGTAGTAAAGATAGTGTCCTCGAACTTGAGGACTCCCCAAAACTTAACTCCAAAGAATTGAACTAGCTACATGGAGGATGATCAAGAAGTGCTCTGGTCCCTACATGGTAACATCATGTAGGTATAGAGTATGCGTCAATATGTTTGAATGTACTAAGTATGTAGGATGTAATGCAATAAGATGTAAGCAAACATAGTCAAAATGCATAATCCTAGGCAATGGATATGCATAATATCAGCATGGCATACATGAATAATACTTAAAGTATAATATGCTTGTAAATCACATAACTTGAAAAATATAGATTACATGTTTGGGAAGAGACCATAACCAATATAGACCAAGAAACCACTACTTAGAATCCAAGGCATGTCACTCCCTTGTAAGGTGGTCGAGGTATCCACCCCTCAACATGGTGAATGGGCATGTCACCCCCTAACAAGGTGGTCAAGGTATCCACCCCTCAACATGGTGATTGGGCATGTCACCTACCAACAAGGTGGTCGAGGTATCCAGCCCTCAACATGGTGATTGGGCATGTCACCCCCCAACAAGGTGATTGAGGCATGTCACCCCCTCAATAAGGTGATTGGGCATGTCATCCCCCCGCCCCTAACAAGGTGTGGTCTACTTGCAACAATATAGATATTTTTAATGAATTCAATGCATACATGCAAGCCCTTAATCCTCATAAAGTCACCTGACTTATAAACCATGTGATAGACCATCAATAACTTGAGAATCCTTGTCAAGACATTTTATCAAATATTTGGTCAGTTGATAATGCTAGTTTAAAATCATGCAATTCAAGAGTGAAGTAATATGAGAAAACTCGATGTAAATTAACCCACCAACACATAGGAAAACCCTTATGTAGAATATCTTGAAATACATCATCAAATCTCATAATAGATCATAGTTTCATAGCTCAAAACATGCATAGTCTCAATAGAAAAAACCAATTCATAGTATAAGCTTGATCTAGATAAACATTCGTAATCAATCAACATTTCATAAATTCCAACATAATTTATAATAAAAATCCATAGTAAGAGATGCCCATAGATGATATAACTTAGAAACATGTAATTTTCAGGAAAAAGGAGATTGGGCTCCATGGGTGAAAGGACCCAATGGATGAAACACACATACCTCAAGCTTGGGTTTTCTTGAGATGAGCTTAAAGAGAATTTGGGGCTTGAAGAGAATCCTTGAGTTCCAATGCTAGGCTTGAAATCCTTGGAATTTGAATGGAAATTTTGATAAAGTGTTGGAGAGGTTTTAGAGAGGGTTTTGAGTGAAGTAGACTTGAAAAATGGCTAAGTATAGGCGTTTTCACACATAAGTAGGCATGGGACTATGACCCCAATTCCCTTGGGCAAAACAGGGAAAATAAGGAAGAGTTAACACTGCTCTGCAATGGGTCCGCGTCGCGGAGCCATCATGTACAGTTACTATTTTCAAAAAATTTATGAAAATCAATTTTCACTATGGGTCCTCTAAAATCTAGGTTATACCCATTTCCCCATCAATTTACCCCCAATCAAGAACATGAAGTAGAATTATCAATATCACACATGGATTTTGAGATATATGAACATTATGATCATGGGCATTCCGAAGCACATGTGTGGGGCATTTCACAAATAGCATAGTGTTGTGTTACCTGTCAGAGACAATTGGAAGACATAAAGTCCCACAGCATCTATAGACAGATTATGTGTTTCCATCACACTCTTGTAGACAAATGCAACATTGTGTAGATGGCTATGAGGATCCTCTTATGGTAGGCCCGCAAACAACCCACAGTTCTACAGCATCTGAAACAACCCACTCAAAACCATAAACTTTGTGTAAGCTAGTAGTAGTGGCAACACAATGGCTCTAGTCACCTCTATAGTTGTAGGGTTCAACTGATATTGATTCCATTGATAAGCTTCAGCATGGAAGTCCTGTGGCTCTGGAGTAATGTCCTTACGAGGAGGTGGGTTCTCATTGTTGGCATTCTCATTCTCATTTCTATTCAGTGCTACATTTGTCGCATTGTTGACATTAGCTTCTGTCATTCTTCTCAAACTTCTCTGGATCTCTGGGTCAAAAAGAGTCAACAGTATGCCTCGACTTCACATTTTGGGCATACACTACACTTTATACCCCGAAAGAAAATAAAAACAACAAAAAATGTAATTGAGGGAAATAAGGATTAATTCCCAAATCAATGAAATTAGACAAGTCTAGTCATATTCCTGGCAACTGGGCCAAAATTTTATGCCGCCCAAGCTATACCTCCTATTTTAGGCTAAAGCGGTCATTGTCAAGATACAGAACTTAACTAAGGTTAGAGTCGAACCCAAGGGAATATGGTAGACTTAGAAGAATTCAATATTGCAATTTGGGTTATTAACCAACTTAGGTCCCAAAAGTAGGGGTTTGATTATAACTAATGAAAGTAATGGTAAACTAAAAGAAGTGTTTAAACCAATATGGAAAGAAAGTAGGGTTTGCTTCCCATGATTCCCTAACTTAGTATCATCGGATAACCGATTTTTTTCTAGTGTGTAGCATGCAGAATGTTAAGTTAAGTTCACTAAACCCTTTGGCCCGGGAGAGTATAAAATTTCACTATGTGACTTGGTCCATCCCTGCAGTGTGACATTACTAACCCTTACACATTGTCCCTAAACAACCTCTCCTTGGCCTAGTTCGATTGATTAGATAAGAAACATCGATTAAATCTTGTTAATTAACCTCTTTTGCTATTCATCAGTACCTTAATCCAATTAGTAATACTAGGCGGATTCTAATATTGGTTATCACTAGAAAACATGCAAAACAAAGAGAATTAATTAATACATGCATGCATACTTTACAAGAATTGTGAATTGTCCGGTTTTACCATGTTAGTTCTTCATACTTCCCATAATCCTAGTTGTGGATTTAGCTACTCATAGTTTGTGTAGATGCAAGACTTATGAATTTAAATAACATAATAGAACACTTACACAATTGAATTAAGCACAAGAAAATCCAAGCTTCAATTAGAATCAAAAGATTATAATCAGAAGATGAAATTAAAGTGTACAAGAGTTTCTCAAACTCTCCAATGTTTTTCACTATATTGCTCTAAATTCACCGACTATCTAGAAAAATAACCTAAAAAATATTTATAATGTTTAAAATACAAATTCAACATAAAATAGGGCAACTGAAATGCCCCAAAAATGTGCTTCGGCAATGCCCATAATTATAATATCATGTATCTCAAAATTTGTGCGTGATATTGAAAATTCGACTTCATATTCTTGATCAGAGGAAAAATTGAGTGGGAAGTGGATATAACCCAAATTTTAGAGTACTCATAGAAAAAATTGATTTTTGCAAATTTTTCGAAAATAGTATTTGTGCACGATGGCTCAGCGATGCGGACCCATCACGAAGCAGTGTTAATTCTTCCTTATTTTCCTTGTATCATCCAAGGGAATTAGGGTCATAGCCCCATGCCCACTTATGCATGAAAATACCGATACTTAGCCATTTTTTAACTCTATTTCACTCAAAACCCCTCTCTAAAACCTCTCCAATACTTTATCAAAATTCTCATTCAAATTCCAAGGATTTCAAGCCTAATGTTGGAACTTAAGGATTCTCTTTAAGGCCCAACTTCTCTTCAATCTCATCTCAAGAAAACTCAAGTTTGAGATATGTGGGTTTCATCCATTGAGTCCTTTCACCCATGGAGCCCAAGCTCCCTTTTCATGAAAATTACATGTTTTCAAGTTGTATCATCTATGGGTATCTCTTACTATAGATATTGATTATAAATTATGTTAGGGTTGTATGAAATGTTTATTGATTATGCATGTTTATCTATATCAAGCTTATACTATGAATTGGTTTTGTCTATTGAGAGTATGTATGTTTTGAGCTAAGAAACTATGACCTATTATGAGATTTGATGATGGACTTCAAGATATTCTACATGAGGGTTTTACAATGTGTTGGTGGATTGATTTACTTTGAGTTTTCTCATATTACTTCACTTTTGAATTGCGTGATTTTGAACTAGAATTATGAACCCACCAAGTGTTTGATAAAATGTCTTGATAAGGATTCTCAAGTTATTGGTGATCTATTACATGGTTTATGTCACGACCCAAGCCTAGGGCCTAGATGTGACCCTGCAAATGGGGAATCCTGAAGGAACCCCAGACAATCCTCTTAAGTTGTCATTACACATCATTGGTCATGTAAGCATACAAAAGACATAAAGAGTATGACTAAGGTCAAAGTGACTAAGGGGAAAATTTGCATAAACATCATAATCAAGAGACAAGAGTCAAAGCTCATATCATAGATACATGTCATGCCCAACAAACACTTATAATACATAGATGAGAGGGGGGGCCAAGACAAAGTAATCAAGCTCACCCTCATTGTCAAAATAGAACATAAAAAAGAATGTCTCAATACATAATAAGAGCAACATAGACTAAGGTCCCTAAACTAGAGGACTGACCTACATGCTTGAGTAGTACTGATCTAGCCACGTGGAGGAGGATGATCAACTTGGGCACCGGTTCCTACATAGTGATATCATGTAGGCAAGAGTATACGTTAGTACGTTTGAATGTACTAAGTATGTAGGATACAATGCAACAAGAGATAGACATCATAATCAATATGCATAACAATAGGCAATAGACATCGCATAACAATATGGCATGAATGACAATGCTCAAGAAAAATATGCTTAAGTAACTCATACTCATATAGGATATCATACGTGTAGAAGAGACCAAGCTAGATTTTCAAAGTACAAACCCCTTGATTGGTAGATGATGGTCTCACCCCATCACCCTGGTGGTGTGGTACAAACCAATCACATGGTTGATGATATTCTCACTTATCACCCTGGTGGCGAAGTACAAACCCCTCACATGATTAATGAGTACAAACCGCCACCTCTGTTATCAAGGTACAAACTCCTCAACGATATTATCCAGGCTCTTAGTCCCCTCGGATCGAGCATTGTCTAATGCAACACTTTATATAGATTATATCATATACATAAGCTCTTTTCATTATCACAACATTAATCATATCATATCTCATGCTTTGGACCTTCAATTCCTCAAGAAACCATAACCATACTTTTATCAAACACTTGGCGGGTGTGTAATGCTAGTATAAAACCATGAAATATAGAGATGAAATCATGCAAGAACATCCATTTTAAAACCATAAATAAACACCTTCAACAACCTCTAGCAATATACTTCAAAACTCCTCAAATCATACAATAGATCCAAGATTTATAGCTCAAAACATAGCAAAACAATCACAACTTTACACAACTTTAACATAGTATATAGACATGATCATACTAGTAATCCCAATTGTAAAATCCACCTTAAATCATGCAATTTTGAGTAAAGAGGAGATTAGGGCACCATGGGTGGAAGGACTCAATGGTTGAAACCCACATAGCTTAGTTTTGGAGAAGTTCTTGATGAAGATTGAAAATGGAGGCTTGAAGCTTGAAGCAAATCCTTAATTCTAGATGAGGGTTTTGAGACTTGAAATTAGGAGTGAAAAATATGGCTAAGTATTGGAGTGAGTATTGTGGAATGTTTAGGGTGATATGAGGATGAAAAATGACTAAGTATAGATAAAAACAAGTTGGGGAACACTTAGGCCGAAGACTTAAAAGTCTAGGACCAAACAAAAAAAAACAGTCACAAAATAAAGTAGAGGTGTGTTGCGTAAGCGACACGAAAACTTAACTGGAAATTGCACCATGGGATTTTTTAATTTTGATACGGTTGCTCTAAAATCGAGATTAGACCCTTTTTCCCTTAATTTTGATCCCCTAAACAAGAATATGAAGTCGGATTTTTGATATCATGCACAGATTTTGAGATATATGGAAATTACATTTTCAGGCACTTCAGAGGCATATTTTCAGGCACTGTTCGGGGTCATTTCAATATCTTCCCCTTGGGAACATTCGTCCTTGAATGTAAAAGAGACATACAAGATAAGAGTGATCATAAACAAATTAGCCCCAACAAGAATGCAACATTACATTTAAAACATCATTTTCAAAATCTCAATATAAGTGTAAGGTCATCATAAGTTTGCCAACTTAAACATGAATGCATATGAGTGATATAGGGGCTAACATATAAGACTTGAAATCACATAGGAGACTTAGAATTAGTACCTTAGGCTTGATTGGAGTGGAAACGGTAAGGATACCGCTTTTACATGTAAGCTTTGGCCTCCCATTTAGCACTTTCGACTTAGTGGTTCCTCCAAAGGACCTTAATGGATGCCACCTCCTTGTTCCTCAATCTCTTCACTTGCCTATCCAAAATCTGAATCGAAATCTCCTCATAAGTCAAGTTATCCTCAACAACACCTATAACATCAAGAGGCACAATAGCATTAGGATCACCAATACATTTTCTCAACATATAGACATGGAACACAGGATGAACCAAATCCATTTCACTAGGCAACTTCAACTCATAAGCTACCTTGCCAACCCTCTTTATCACCTCATAAAGACCAATATATATTGGACCCAACTTCCCCTTTTGACCAAAACGAACCACACCTTTCGTTGGAGAAACTTTCAAATAGATCCAATCACCCACTTTGAATTTTAGGTCTCTTCTCCTCACATCAAGATAGGACTTTTGACGACTTTCACTGTTTTCAACCTTTCCCTAATCATCCTAATCTTCTTAAGAGCCTCCATAACTAGATCTGGCCCCAATAAAGCCACCTCTCCAACCTTAAACCACCCAACCGGTGATCTATACCGCCTACCATAGAGTGCCTCCAAAAGAAGTCATACCAATGCTAGAATGATAGCTATTGTTGTATGCAAACTCAATCAAAGGAAGATGATCATCCCAACTACCCCTCAACTCCAATACACATTCCCTAAGCATATTCTCGAGGGTTTGAATTGTCCTTTCAGCTTGGCCATTCGTTTGAGGGTTGAAGGTCGTACTAACGTGAACGTTTGTACCAAGACGCCTTTGAAAAGACCTCCAAAAGTGTGAAATAAATTGAGCACCACGATCCGATATGATGGACAAAGGAAACCTATACAACCTAACTCATGGATGTACAACCTTGCATACTCTTCAGCCCCATATGTTGTCTTAACCGGTAGAAAGTGAGCCGATTTCGTCATCCTATCAACCACCACCCATATAGAATTCAAAACCTTTCCTAGTCTTCGAAAACCCAACCACAAAATCCATATTAATCACCTCCCACTTCCAAGTAGGAATTTTTATGTCTTAGGTTCTGCCACTTGACCTTTGATGTTCTTTTTTGACTTGTTGACAACTATGACAACCAGAAATGAATTTGGCAATGTCCCTCTTCATGCATCCCCTACCAATACACATCCCTCAAATCTCTATACATTTTGATGGAACCAGGGTAGATAGAATAAGAAGAATTATGGGCCTCATCAAGGATTTTCTCCCTCAAACCATCAACACAAGGCACAAACAACTTACCTTGGTACCTAAGGGCACCATCTCCCCCTTGGGAGAAAACCTCTACTTTGCCCTCTTTCACAAAGGCCTTCAATTCAAGTAAGGAGGAGTCAAGATCTTGTTTTGCTATCGGCTCATCAACTAATGAAGATTTAGACCCATCAATAACAACATCATCATTCCCAACCTCTTCCGACCTTACCCCCAGTCTAGCCAATTGATGCATTTCCCTAGCCATCTCCTTATCACTACAATCAATATGAGTTAAGCTACCCATAGATACCCGAATCAAAGCATCCACCATAACATTTTCCTTATCGGGATGGTAATGCACACTCATGTCACAGTCCTTAAGAAGTTCTAGCCACCTTCTTTGCCTCAAGTTGAGATCTTTTTGAGTGAAATCATATTGGAGGCTCTTATAATTGGTGAACACATCAACATGCAACCCATACAAGTAATGACACAAAATCTTTAATGCAAACACTACGGCGGCTAATTCAAAATCATGGGTAGGGTAATTCCTTTGATGCACTTTGAGTTGCCTTGAAGCATAGGCTATCACCTTACCATTGCATTAGCACACAACCCAAACCCACTCTAGAAGCATCACAATACACAACAAATCTCTCAAACCCATCTAGTAGAGACAATATAGGAAGCTCCTCTCATACTCATCAGTCCATACAAACTTAACCTTCTTTTGAGTCAATTTTGTCCTAAGGAAACAATAGAGGAGAACCCATTCACAAACCTTCTATAATAACCCGCTAGGCCCAAGAAGCTTCTAATATCCGACGAGGTCAATGGTCTAGGACAATTTCTAACCACATCGTACTTATAAGGATCCATATTAATACTATCCCCCGACACCACATACCCAAGAATACAACCTCCTTCAACCAAAATTCACACTTTTCATATTTGGCATACAGTTTCTCCTCCCTCAATCTTTGCAACACAACCCTCAAATGACCCATATGCTCCTCCCTATTATATGAATAGATCAAAATATCATCAATGAAGACCACAACAAAGAAATTATGGTAGGGTTTGAAGACCCTATTCATTAGGTCCATGAAGATGGTCGGTGGATTGGTCAACCCAAAAGACATCACCACAAACTCATAATGCCCACACCTAGTCTGGAAGGCCGTATTGGGAATATCACACTCCCTTACCCTCACTCGATGATACCTGGACTAAATATCAATCTTAGATAAAAAGCTATCCCCTTGCAATTTGTCAAACAAATCATCAATTCTTTGAAGAGGATATTTATTCTTTATAGCGACCGTATTGTGTCGTCGGTAGTCAATGCACATTCTAAGTGACCTATCCTTCTTTTTTACAAACAACACCGGTGCACCCCAAGAGGATTGGATAGGCCTAATAAATTGCTTCTCCAACAAATCTTTCAATTGCTCCTTTAACTTCTTCAACTCCGTCGGGGCCATACAGTAAAGGGAAATAGAAATGGGTTGAGTATCGAGAAGGAGATTTATCCCAAAATCTATCTCCCTCTTAGGAGGGATAGAAGGAAGGTCATTTGTGAAGACATCAAGGAACTCATTTACAATCGGAACAGACTCTACAGAGGGGACTTTGGACTCCACATCTTTGACCCTCACAAGATGATACAAATAGCCCTTAGAGATCAACTTACGGGCTTTAATGCAAGAGATAAACCTACCCTTTACCACCACATCATGAATCTCCCACTCAAGGATGGGTTCATTTGGAAATTGGCACTTGACACTACGGGTTCTACAATCAATAGAGGCATAGTATGCATGCAACTAATCCATCCCAAGAATGATATCAAAATCAACCATACTCAACTCAACAAGATCACAAGGCAATATTTTATGCAAGATGCAAACCAGCCAATTCCTATACACTTTCCTAGCAATAATGGATGCACTAATAGGGGTAGACACTTTATAAGAACATGCAACAACTCGGACTCAACACAGAACTTTTTAGCAACAAAAAGGGGAAACAAAGGAAAGAGTGGCACTCGGATTAATCAAAGCATATACATCAAAGTCAAAGATTTTCAGTATAACGGTAACAACATCGGAAACCTTGCCAACCCCTTACCTTCCATGTAGAGCATAAAACTGATTGTGCCCTGGGAACCACCTTGATGACCATCCCTACCTAATGGAATTGCATCTGCACCCTGGCTCTTGCAGTGGTTTCTTGGACAATCTATCTTCTTGTGACCAAGTTCCCCACATTCAAAGCATGCATTAGAACCTTTCAAACATAGGCCTCCATGGCTCCTTCCACATTTAGGGCACACATCAATAAAATCCATACCACCAATACCTTGAGGCCTAGGAAATTATTGGCAAACCCTCGATTAGTAGCATAAGAAGACCCTTGGCCTTGATGAAATCTCTTTTGGAATTTACCCTCAAACCGGGCTCTCTTGGCCTCATGACCCCTTTTCTTCCTCAACTTTTCTTCCTTTATTTTCTCAACATATGTCATCAACCAAGATAAGTCCATGTCACTAATTAGCATGGCGGACCGGCATTCTTTACTCACTAAGTTGGAGACCCCCATCATGAACTTATTCATCCTAGATCTAGGATCGACCACCAAATGAGGAGCATACTTTGAAAGTTCATTGAATTTAAGGAAATACTCCCTCACACTCATGGTTCTTTTTTGCAAGTTCATAAACTCCACTAATTTAGCCACCCTAAGCTCAAGAGGGAAGAACCGATTAAGGAAAGTCAATTTGAACTCCTCCCAAAGCACCACATTGCCATTTCCCTTCTCCCCCTTCTATTAGTCATACCATATTTTGGATACCCCTTTGAGTTGGTACGCCGTTAACTATGCCTTTTCATTCGGCCCCACCCATGATATTCAAGATCTTGTAGACCTCATCAATGAACTCTTGTGGATCTTCATCTACATTTGACCTATAGAACACTGGAGGATTCATCCTCATGAAGTCCCTTACCCTAGCTCCTGAGGTAGTAGCATGATGGGATTGGGCCCCTTGGTTGACTTGGTTGGCCACAACTTGGGCAAGCATAGTGAGAGCATCCCAGATCTCACCATTGATAGGTCACTCCTTTGGAGTTTGGGCCCTTCTTCCTCAAGTGTTCGGCATGATTTAGCATAGAAAAGAATAATCGTTAGGGGAAAAACTTACCATAACACTATAGCATGACTTAGAACATGAAGAAGGGAAACATTCCCTAAAATGTCTCATAGCCTCCTATTCATAGTCATTGCGTGCTTCACAACCATAAATAGGACTTTAATAGATGTGGTGTGTTGGACTCCGAGGATCTATCAACCTAATGCTCAGATACCAAGTTTATCACGACCTAAACCTAGGGCATAGACGTGACATGGTGAATGCGAAAACTCAAATGAACCCCAAAAAAGCCTCTTAACTTGTCATTACACATCATTGGTCATGGAAGCATATAAAATACATAAAGAGTAAGACTAGGGGCAAAGGAAACTAAGGGGGAAGTTTGTATAAACATTATAATCAAGAGACAAGAGTCAAAGCTCATATCATAGGTACATGTCATATGCAACAAACACCTCTAATACATAGATAAGAGCGGGGGTCAAGACAAAGCAACAGGGCCAACCCTCATAGTCAAAATTGAACATAAAGAAGAATATCTCAATAAATAATAAGAGCAGCATAGACTAATGTCCCTGAAGTGAAGGACTCACCAACAATCTTGAGTAGTACCGATCTAGCCACGTGGAGGATGATGATCAACTTGGGCACCGGTTCCTACATGGTGATATCATGTAGGCAAGAGTATGCATTAGTACGTTTGAATGTACTAAGTATGTAGGATGCAATGCAACAAGAGATAGACATCATAATCAAAATGCATAACAATAGGCAATAGATATCAAATAACAATATGGCATGAATGACCAATGCTCAAGAAAAATATTCTTAAGTAACTCATACTCATATAGGATATCATATATGTAGAAGAGATCAAGCTAGATTTCCAAAGTATAAACCACTTGGTTGGTAGATGATGGTCTCACCCCATCACCCTGGTAGTTTGGTACAAACCCATTGATATGGTTGATGATATTCTCACTTATCACCCTGGTGGTGAAGTACAAGTCCCTCACATGGTTGATGAGTACAAAACCCCCACCGCGGTTATCAAAGTACAAACCGATCGACGAGGTTATCTAGGCCCTTAGTCCCCCCGAATCGGACATGCTCTAGTGCAACACTTTATATAGATTATATGATATACATAAGCTCTTTTAATCAACACAACATCAATCAAATCATATCTAATGCTTTGGACCTTTAATTCCTTAAGAAACCATACTTGGACATTTTATCAAACACTTGGTGGGTGTATAATGCTAGCATAAAACCGTGAAATATAGAGATTGAATCATACAAGAAAATCCGTTGTAAAATCATCAATCAACACCTTGAAACACCCTCAAGAAATATTTATCAAAACCATTCATTTAATCTTACAGTAGATCAAAGATTTATAACTCAAAACATAGCAAAAGAGTCTCAATTTTACATAGCTTTAACATAGTTCATAGACATGATCATACTAGTAAACTCAATTTTAAAATCAACTTTACACTATGCAATTTTGAGTAAAAAGGATATTAGGGCACTATGGGTGGAAGGACCCAATAGTTGAAACTCACATACCTTAGCTTTGGAAAAGTTCTTGATGAGGATTGAAAATGGAGGCTTGAAGCTTGAAGGAAATCTTTAGTTCCATATGAGGGTTTTGAGACTTGAATTTAGGAGTGAAAAATATGGCTAAGTATTGGAGTGAGTATTAGGGAATATTTAGGGTGATACGAGGGTGAAAAAAGACTAAGAATAGGTAAAAACACTCTTGGGAACACTTAGGCCCAAGACTTAAAAGTCTTGGATCGAACTAAAACAACAGTCACAAAATAAGGCAGAGGCGCATCGCGGAAGGGACGCAAAAACCTCACTGGAAATTGCACCATGGGATTTTTGAAGTTTGATACGATTTCTCTAATATCGGGGTTATACCCTTCTCCCCCTAATTTGGCCCCCCTGAAAAAGAATATTAGGTCGGATTTGCGATATCATGCACAGATTTTGAGATATATGGAAATTACATTTTCGAGCACTTTCAAGGCATATTTCCGGGCACTTTATGCGATCATTTCAATTTATTAGTCAAGTGAATTTATGATGATTAAGGGGTTTCATGTATGCATTGAATTCATGAGAATTATCTATAGTGTTGCAAGTAGACCATACCTTGTTTGGGGTGATATGCCCAATCACCTTGTTGAGGGGGTGACATGCCCCGACCACCTTGTTGGGGGGTGACATGCCCAATCACCATATTGAGGGGTGCATACCTCGACCACCTTGTTGGTGAGTAACATGTCCAATCATCACATTAAGGGGTGGATACCTCAATCACCTTATTGGGGGGGGTGACATGCCCAATCACCATGTTGAGGGGTAGATACCTCAATCACCTTACAATGGGGTGACATGCCTTGGATTCCAAGTAGTAGCTTGCTTGGTCTATGTTGGTTATGGTCTCTACCTACACAGGTAATATAAATTTTTCAAGTTATATGATTTATAAGCATATTTCACCTCATGCATTGATCATGCATGCCATATTGATATTATACTTATCTGTTGCTTATGATTATGCATTTTGACTATATTGGCTTATGTATTGTTGCATTGAATCTTATATATTTAGTACATTCAAACATACTAACGCATACACTATGCCTACATGATGTTATCATGTAGGGACCAAAGCACCTCTGGGTCATCCTCCACGTGGCTAGTTCGGTGCTTAGGAGTTAAGCTTTGGTGAGTCCTCATGTCCGAGGACACTATCTTTACTACTCTTGCTATGTTGAGACTTCTTCATGTTGAAACTTGTTATTGTAAGGGTGAGCCGAAGAGTGTCTTGGCCCCCACTCCAATCCATGTTAGAGGTGTTGTTGGAATAATTGATGTACTTATGTTATGAGTTTGACTCTTGAATGTTTTATGATTATCAAACATTACCCTTAGTCATGTTTCCCTTATTGATATTTTTTATTGTTATTATTTTTTTTTCGTGACCAAAGATGTGGGATTGATGTGCTAAGAGGCTTGTTTGGGATTCCCTTGGGTTCCCCATTCATCGTGCCACGTCTAGGCCCTAGTCTTGGGTCGTGATAAAAAATGGGTCAGCATGCTTCACGAGGTGCACTATGGGCTGCATAGTGATTTACCGCCTGTAGTCGGGCTTCCGTACCTTGTTTCTTCAATTCTGGACTTGGCTTCTATGACACCGCTCTATGGCCTGTACAAGGTTTTATGGCCTATAGGGGGTTTCGTCTAATGAAATTTTTTGCAAGTCTTCACTCTCTAATTCTCAGGGTATGAGATTTGATCTACAACTAGTAAAGTGTTCCATGACTTGTCTACATATTCATAGACCAAACTTCAGAAATCCACCTTTCACTAGAATTTCACGCAAAACCTCCATTACAGCTCGTAGAATACTCTACACCCCGTAAAGGATCTCATGAATTCTTAAAATTAGTAGCTTCTGCATATTTTGCCAAAAATCAATACCAGCCCTGAAATCCAACACAAAACAAACATAAAACACATCAAACCTACTAACATCTCGTTGAGAAGCACAAAATTCCAAGTTTTAAGTATCAAAAGTATTATATTTTGACAGCACATCAACATGTACAACAACAACATACCCAGTGAAATCTCACAAGTGGGATCTGGGGAGGGTAAAATTTATACAGACCTTACCACTACATCATAAAGATAGAGAGGCTATTTTTGAAAGATCCTCAGCTCAAAAATATCAGGCCCCAAAAGCAGAAGATACTAGATATGAAAGAAAAATAACTAAAGAAGAAAATAAGTGATAATATATAAATATAATAAAACAAACAAATATGATACATACAATAATTAACATAAGATATAAAGACACGACCACACGACTAAACATACTAACCTACTATACGACAGGGCCGGACATAATTCTATCCCTACCAACCTATTAACCCTTCACCCTAAAGTCTAACCTCCACTCCTTTCTATGTAAGGTCATATCCTCGATGATATGAAGTTGCGTCATATACGGTCTAATTACCTACCCCAATATTTTTTTGGTCAGCCTTTGCCTCTCTGCGTAACTCCTAAATCCAACCTCTCGCTCCTCCTAATAGGAGCGTCGACACTTCTTCTCTACACATGCCCAAACTATCGCAGTCTCACTTCTCTTATCTTGTTTGCCATAGTTCCCACCCCTAACTTCTCCTGAATAATCTCATTCCTAATCCTATCACTTCTGGTATGTCCACACATCTATTTCAGCATCCTCATCTCCGCAACTTGCACTTTCTGGATATGTGAGTTTTTGATTGGCCAACACTCCACCCCATATAGCAATGATGGCCTAATAACCATCATGTAAGCTTGAGTGGTATCCTCTTACCACACAATACTTCAAAGGCAAGTCTCTGCTTTATTCATGTTGCCCCAATACGATATGTGGTATCATCATCGATATCACCACTACCCTGGATGATGGACCCAAGATACTCAAAGCTTTCTCTTTTAGGAATAGATTGAGTGGCAAGCTCAACTTCAATGTCTATTTTATCCCTTGCAAAATTGAATTTGCACTCTATGTACTTTTTTTTTAGTCTTGCTCAATTTTAACCCTTTGGATTCTAAAGTATGTCTTCAAACCTCCAACCTATCATTAACTTTATCCCAAGTCTCATCAATTAGTACTATATCATTCGCAAATAGCATACACCAAGGGACCTCATCTTGAATTAATTATGTCAGTTCATCCATCACTAAAGAATAAAGAAAGGGGCTAAGCACTGATCCTTGATGAAGTCCTATCTCAAAAGGGAAATACTCTAATTCTCCTCCGACTGGTCTTACCCGAGTCTTGGCTCCATCATACATGTCTTTTTTCATGCCTCAAGTCCCGTTAGGACGGACAAGCACCCGTTGCCGATAAGGCTTGGGAGAACCAACCCGTATCTATGCTCTTTCTATATGTATTATAAGGGATTTCTACATTTGACATGCCTTTAAGAAAATAAACAGTGATAAC
>JAABOM020063130.1:0-43455 GCA_011800125.2 Solanum clarkiae | reverse complement strand
GCCACATCTTATGCTTATATGAAGGGATTATGACCTATGCTATATTCCTTACCCTCTAGTACAAGGTATTTGGATGAGCAATTCATATCACTTTATTGTGTTGAACAAGTTATGCAAGTATGATTATTATCAAGCATTATTACACCTAAGAATTAATTATAAATGAAACGACCCCAAAAAGTACCCAAAAATGTGTCTTGGAAGTGCTTGGAATTGTAATTTCCATGTATCAAAAGTTTCATTTGTTATTTTGAAAATTCAACTTCATATTCTTGTTCAGGGGGTCAATTTGAGTTTGAAATGGGTCTAACCCAAATTTTAGAGCAATCGTATCAAAATCCAAAAATCGCAAAAAAATGCTATTTAGAAGGGTCAACTTTGAAGGGACATATCTCTTAGCACACAAAGAATTGTGGCCTATGATCTAAAAATATAAAACCTCTTTGAATTAGCTTTCCAATGCACTTAGTTTCACCTCATTCCGAGTTTATTGAAGGACTTATACCCATTTTCGTAGAACTCATTTATCCAGAAAATGCAATTTCAGAGACAAATCTGCCTTACTTTTGGGACGCGCCCCTGTTATTCTTTGTGCCTGTTTAAATTTTTTCGGTCCAAGACTTCACTTGAAAATACCTATACTCAGCCTTTTTACCCTCATATCATACTAACATTCCCTAATATTCAATCAAATATTTAGACTCATATTTCACCCTAAATTCAAGTCCCAAAACTCAAGACCAATCCTAAGGATTTCATTCAAGCTTCAAGTCTGCATCTCCAATCTTCTTCAAGGGTTCTCCAAAGTCAAGGTATGTGGTGTTGAACTATTGGGTCCTTTTACACATGGTGCCTAAGCCTCTTTTTTACTAATATTGCACTATTTAAAGTTGATTTTACATGTGAGTCTTGTATATTGAGAAATTTACTGCACAGTGATTTAAGTTCATGAAAGTATAGTTGTTTTTAGCATGTTTTGAGCTATTAATCTTGGATATAAAGTTGAATTTGATGAGGGGTTTTAATGTGAATGTCTTGGTGTTGTTGCAAGGTGTTCATAGATGGTTTTACAATAGATTTTCTTGCATGATTTCATCTTTAAATTGCATGGTCTTTTAGCCCAATTGCACACCTTCCAAGTGTTTTAAAAAACTGTCCAGTTATGGTTTCTTGAGGAATTGAAAGTCCAAAGCATTAGATATGATTTGAATGACTATATGATGATGAAATAAGCTTATGTGTATGATTAATCCTATATAAAGTATTACACTAGGGTGATGGGTGCTATCATCACTAACCCACGAAAGGGTTTGTACTTTGGAAATCTAGCACACTATGGTGATAAGTACTATCATCACTAACCTTAATGAGGGGTTTCTACCTCACACACTGGGGTAATGGGTGCTATAATAATTAACCTACCAAGGGGTTTGTACTTTGCAAATCTAGCACACTAGGGTGATGGGTGCTATCATCACTAACCTTGATGAGAGGTATGTACCTCACACACTAGGGTGATGGGTGCTATCATCACTAACCTTGATGAGGGGTTTGTAATTTGGAAATCTATCTTGGTATCTTCTGTACATATGATATCCTATATGAGCATGAGTTATCTAAGCATGTTTTACTTATGCATTGAACATGCATGCCATTTTGCTATACTATACTTATTGTCTATTGTATGCATTTTGATTATGATGCCTATTTATTGTTGCATTACATCCCTCATCTTTAGTACATTCAAACGTACTAACACATATTCTATGCCTACATGATGTTACCATGTAGGAACTGGAGCTCTTATTGATTCTTTTTGTGGCTAGACAGATTGTTCAAGTTAGCCTTTGGTGAGTTCTCCATTCCTGGGACAATGACTATTCTCTTATACTATGCTCCAGATAGCTTTCTTTTATATATGTATTTACTATGATGGTGAGCCCCGTTGCTTGTCTTGGCCCCTGCTCTTATCTATGTAATAGAGGTGTTGTTGGACATGTTATGTATTATGCTTCAGCTTTGACTCACTTATGATATTCAAGCTATTTAAGTATAAATCACTCTCTCCCTTAGTCCCAATTCCCCTTGTTTACATTTCTTACGTTGTTTTACATTGCTTCCGTGACCAAGGATGTGTAATGATATGCTATGAGGCTTGTTTGGGGTTCCTTTGGGTTCCCCATTCGACGGTCATGTCTAGGACCTAGGCTTGGGTCATGAAAAACTTGGTATTGGAGCACTAGGTTGATAGGTCCTCATAGTCTAACACATTGCGTTGATTAGAGTCCTATTCATGGTTTTGTTGTGCACCACAACTATGAGTAGGAGGCTGTGAAACATTTTAGGAAATGTTTCCCTTCTTCAAGGTCTGTGTCGTGCTTTAGAAGTGAGATAGGGTTTCCCCCTCTAACGAATGCTCTTTTCTCTTTTAGTTGATCAAGCCACTTCAAAGAGAGAGGCGAAGGAAGGTAAGTTGAAAGTTTTGATTTTAATGGATTCGGGTTTTGCTATTTCCTTCATTATTACTTTTGGTTGCTAGTGGGCTTCTTGTTTGTCCCGAGTTATTATGTGAACCTTTGGTGTTTATCTCTTGGGTGGGTATGTTGTTGCTAGAAAGTTCATAGATGTTGATCCGGGTTTGTTGTGACACCCCGTAACTTTATGCTCTCTTATATCCATGTTTCAAGCCTCATCTGGTTAGGTTGGGGGTGTATTAGGTTCTTAGGAGACTCCTAGTACCTAAACGAGTTTAAGACTTCCCTAAAAGTTGAGTTTTGGGTGTTGTTTCATACAAGAGTCCACTTTAAACTAGCATAATTTTTAGGACATTTAGAAATGGGTTGCTCACAACAAGTCAAACGAAATCCCTTTGATTTAGCTTCGCAACACACTTGGTTTCACCTCATTCCGAGGTCAGATGAGGGAGTTACGATCATTTCGTGAGACCCTCCTGTGCAGTGATGTCACACAGGCATCTATATGGGCAGTGGTGGCTTTCAGAGGTCGTGTGAGGCATGTAAGGCTGCGAAAAACCATTTTGAGCCTAAGGCATGGACCAAGACTAGTGGCATGGGTCATGAGGAGGGGCGTGAAGGTGAGTAAGGGAGGCTTGGCATGCGTGGAGGTGAGTTTGAGGCTAAGGCATGGCCACGGCCACCAAAATGGTTTATGGTAGGTGGAACGGGTCATGGCCCTTGACGTGGGGACTGAGAAACAATTTCTAGCACCAAGTATGGTGCCACGAGCCTCCACACGGGTCGTGAGGCTCCACACGACCCTTGGAGGCATCCGTGGCCATGACGAAACATCTTTTTTCCAATAGATTCCAACTTCAATTTTTGGACTAAGTACCTTGTCACGGACACTCCACACAACCCATGGAGTTCCACACGACCCGTGGAGCCTTCAGTGGGGTAACACTTTGCCCATTTTTCCATCCGTTCACTAACGGCATTTTCGTAAATGCTAATTATCCTAATGACCCTATTTGGCCTTTTAGGCTATCTTAACCTTCCTAGAAGACCTAAACCCTAATCCTAAGGACCCAATTCACTACTCTCTTCTCAATCACACTCCCAAATCCTCTCAATATCCTCCATCAAGCTCCAATTCAAGTTCAAGGAAACCCAAGAACAAGATTGGATTCCAAGATCATTTCTAAGCCTCCATTCTTCCTAATCTCAATTCCAAACAACTCTAGATCTAAGGTATGAGGGTTTTTTTCATGGATTCCTGTCACCCATGATACCCAATCTTACTTTTTCCTAAATTTCATGATTTAAAGTTGATTTTACAAATGGGTTTACTAGTATGAACATGTCTATGAACTATGTCAAAGCTATGTAAAAGTTGTGATGTTTTTGCTATGTTGTGAGCTATATATCTTGGATCTATTATAAGTTTTGATGAGGGGTTTCAATGTGAATATCTTAGGGGTGTTACAAGGTGTTAATTGATGGTTCTACAATAGATTTTCTTGCATGATTTCATCTCTAAGTTGCATGGTTTTATACCCCCATTGTACACCCGCCAAGTATTTGATAAAATGTCCGATTATGGTTTCTTGAGGAATTGAAGGTCCAAAGTATGAGATATGATATGAATGATGTTATAATGATTAAATGAGCTTATTTACATGCTAAATTCTATATAAAGTTTTGTATTAGACCATACTCAATCGAGGTGAGGGTTTGTAGTCATCAACCATGTGAGTGGTTAGTACTTCACCACCTAGGATGATTGGGGTGTGACCATAATCAACCGATTTGGGGGTTTATACCTATCAACCATGTCAGGGGTTTATACTTCACCACCTAGGATAATTGGGGTGTGACCAACATCAACCATGTGAGGGGTTTATACCTCACCACCTAGGATGATTGGGGTGTGACCATCATCAACCAACCAAGGTTGGAAAGCTAGCTTGGTCTCTTCTTCACACATGATATCTTATATGAGCATGATTTACTTAAGCATATTTTACTTTAGCATTGATGATACATGCCATATTACTATATTATTCCTATTGTTGTCACACATTTCAATTATGATGCCCATTCCTTGTTGAATTGTATCTCACATACTTAGTACATTCAAACATGCTAACGCATACTCTTGCCTACATGATATCACCATATAGGAACTGGTGCCCGAGTCGATCCTCCTCCTCCTCTACGTGGCTAGATGGTGCTATTCCAAGCTTGTTGGTGAGTTCTCCATTCTGGGAACTTGGTTATGTTTTCTCTTGTCTATGTATTGAGACACTTTCTTACATTCTATTTGACTTTGAGGTTAAGAACGATTACCTTGTCTTGGCCTTGCTCTATCTATGTATTTAGAGGTGTTTGTTGGACAAGTTATATATATATGATATGAGTTATCCTTGTCTTGTAATGTTGTTGTTTTTGCAAGTTTTCCCTTAGCCCCATTGCCCTTGTTTTAATATATATGTCTTTTGTAAGATTCCACGACCAAGGATGTGTTATAACAAGTAAAAAAGCTTGATAGAGGTTCCTTCGGGTTCCTCATTTGCTATGTCACGTCTAGGCACTAGGCTTGGGTCGTGAGAAACTTGGTATTAGAGCACTGGGTTGGTAGATCCTCGTAGTCGAACATACCACATCAATTAGAGTCCTATTTATGGTTGTGAAGCACGCCATGACTATGGATAGGAGGCTATGAGGCGTTGTAGGAAATGTTTCCCTTCTTCATGTCCTAAGTCATGCTATAGAGTTGTGGTAGGCATTTCCCCTAACGATTATTCTTTGTTATGCTAGATCAGGCCGAATACTAGAGAAAGACAGGTCCTAACTCCTGAGGAGCAACCTACCAATGGTGAGCTCCGGGATGCCCTTACTATGCTTGCCCAAGTGGTGGCCAACCAAGTCCAACTAGGGGCCCGTCATACTACTACCCTAGGAGCTAGGGTAAGGGACTTCATGAGGATGAATGCTCTAATTTTCCGTGCTTCAAAGGTGGATGAAGATCCACAAGAGTTTATTGATGAAATTTATAAAATATTGTCTATCATAGGTGTTGGGACAAATGAAAAGGCAAAGTTGGTGGCGTACCAAGTCAAAGGGGTGGCTCAAATTTGATTTGATCAATGGAAGGGCGAGAAGGGTAATGGCTATGTTGTGCTTTGGGAGGAATTCAAATTGGCCTTCCTTAATTAGTTATTCCCTCTTGAGCCTAGGAACGCAAAGTTGGTTTTGTTTATGAAATAGAAACAAGGTAGTATGAGTGTGAGGGAGTATGCCCTCAAATTTAATCAACTTTCAGAGTATGCTCCTCACTTGGTGGCCGATCCTAGGTCAAGGATGAATAAATTTGTTATGGGGGTTTTCGACTTGGTAAGTGAAGAGTGCAGGTCTGCCTTGCTTATTGGTGATATGGATTTGTCTCGATTGATGACCTATGCCGAGCACATGGAAGAAGAGAAGTTAAGAAAGAGGAGGGGTCATGAAGCCAGGAGGGCCAAGTTTGAGGGTAAGTTCCAAAAGGGTGCTGGATTTCACCAAGGCCAAGGGTCTGCTCATACTACTAATAAGTGATTTGCTAATGACTTCCCTAGCCTCAAGGTATGGGTGGACTGCTCCTATAGATATGTGTCCTAAATGTGGAAGGAAGCATTGAGGTCCATGTTTGAAGGGTTCTAATGCATGCTTTGAATGTGGAGAGCTTGGTCACAAGAAGATAAATTGTCCAAGAAGCCGTGGTAAGGGCCGGGGTGCAGCGGTTCCATTGGATAGAGGTGGTCCTCAAGGTAGTACCACAAGGTACAACCGGTTTTATGCACTACATCGAAGGCAAGGGGTTGGTGAGGTTCCCAATGTTGTTACCAGTATGTTAGAAATCTTTGACTTTGATGTATATGCTTCGATTGATCCGGGTGCCACTCTTTCCTTTGTTACCCCTTTTGTTGCTGGAAAGTTCCATGTTGACCTCAAGTTTTTGCATGAGTCATACGAAGTATTTACTCCTATTAGTGCCTCTATGGTTGCTAGGAAAGTTTATAGAAGTTTTCTTATTTGCATTTTGCATAAGTTGATACCTTGCGATCTTATTGAATTAGACATGGTAGATTTTGATATCATTCTTAGGATGGATTGGTTGCATGGTTACTATACTTCTATTGATTGTAGAACCCACAGGGTCAAGTTTCACTTCCCAAATGAACCCGTCCTTGAGTGGAAAAGTCATGATGTGGTGGTCAAGGATAGATTCATTTCATGCATTAAAGACCGTAGGTTGATTTTCAAGGGGTGTTTGTATCATCTTGTGAGAGTCAAAGATGTCGAGTCCAAAGTCCCTTCCATAGAGTCGGTTCTGGTTGTAAATGAGTTTCCTGATGTCTTCCCAAATGACCTTCCCGGTGTCCCTCCCGAAAGGGAGATAGATTTTGGCATAGATCTCCTTCCCGATACTCGACCTATCTCTATTCCCCCTTACCGTATGGCCCCGACGGAGTTGAAGGAGTTAAAGAAGCAATTGAAAGATTTATTAGAGAAGGGATTTATTAAGCCTAGGTAATCACCTTGGGGTGCACCGATGTTGTTCGCAAAGAAAAAAGATGGGTCACTTAGAATGTGCATTGACTACTGGCAACTCAATAGGTTCACTATAAAGAATAGGTATCCTCTTCCAAGGATTGATGACTTGTTTGACCAATTGCTAGAGGCTAGCTTTTTCTCTAAGATTGATCTTTGGTTCGGGTATAATCAAGTGAAGATGAGGGAGTGTCATATTCTCTAGACGGCCTTGCAGACTAGATATGGGCATTATGAATTCGTGGTCATGTCTTTTGGGTTAACTAATGCATCGACCATCTTCATGGACCTAATGAATAGGGTCTTCAAACCCTACCTTGATTCCTTTGTTGTGGTCTTCATTGATGATATTTTGATCTATTCACATAGTATAGACGAGCATTTGGTTCATTTGAGGGTTGTGTTGCAAATGCGGGAAGAGAAATTATACGCTAAATATGAAAAGTATGAATTTTTTGGTTGAAGGAGGTTGCATTCTTGGGTCATGTGGTGTCCGAGGATAGTATAAAAGTGGATTCTAAGAAAATCGATGTGATTAGGAATTGGCCTAGACCATTGACCCCATCAGATATTAGGAGCTTCTTGGGCCTTGCGGGTTACTATAGAAGGTTCGTGAATGGGTTCTCCACCTTTGCTTCCTCCATGACAAAATTGACTCAAAAGAAGTTTAAGTTTGTGTGGACCGATGAATGTTAGAAAAGCTTCCAAACATTGATAGATAGGCTTGTGTACGCTCGTATATTGTCATTACTGGATTGGCTTGAGGATTTTATTATGTATTATGATGCATCTAGAGTTGGTTTGGGTTGTGTGCTTATGCAAAATGGTAAGGTAAGGTCATTGCCTATGCTTCTTGGCAACTCAAAGTGCATGAAAAGAATTACCCTACCCATGATCTTGAATTGGCCACCGTGGTGTTTGCATTAAAGATTTGGTGTCATTATTTTTATGGGGGTATGTTGATGTCTTCACTGATCATAAGAGCCTCCAATATGTCTTCACTCAAAAAGATCTCTACTTGAGGCAAAGAAGGTGGCTAGAACTTCTTAAGCACTATGGCATGAGAGTGCATTACCACCCGGGTAAGGCAAATGTTGTGGCAGATGCTTTGAGTTGGGTGTCTATGGGTTGCCTAGCTCAGGTAGATAGTGGTGTTAGGGAGATGGCTAGGGAGGTGCATAGATTGGCTAGATTGGGAGTGAGGTTGGAAGATGTGGGTAGTGGTGTTGTTGTGGTTGATGGTTCCAAATCATAATTTGTTGATGAGGTGATAGTAAAACAAGATCTAGACTCCTCCTTGCTTAAGTTGAAGGCTTTGGTGAAAGAGGGCAAGATAGAGGTTTTCTCCCAAGGGGGAGATAGGGCCCTTAGATACCAAGGTAGTTTGTGTATATCATGTGTTGGTGGCTTGAGGGAGAAAATTCTTGGTGAAGCCCATAATTCCTCTTATTCTATCCACCTCAGTTCCTCCAAAATGTATAGAGACTTGAGGGATGTGTATTGGTGGGGAGGCATGAAGAGGGACATTGCCAAATTAGTTTCCGGTTGCCATAGTTGTCAACAAGTCAAAGCCGGACATAAAAGGCCGGGTGGCCTAACCCAAGACATAGAGATTTCTACTTTGAAGTGGGAGGGATTAATATGGATTTTGTGGTTGGATTGCCCAAGACTAGCAAAGGTTTTGATTCTATTTGGGTGGTGGCTGATAGGATGACGAAATTGGCTCACTTTCTACTGGTTAAGACCACATATGGGGCCGAAGAGTATGCAAGGTTGTACATCCATGAGTTAGTGAGGTTACATTGGTTTCGTTTGTCTATCATATTGGATCATGGTTCACAATTCACTTCACACTTTTGGAGGTCTTTTCAAAGTGGTCTTGGTACAAAAGTTCACCTTAGTACGACCTTTCACCCTCAAATGGATGGTCAAGCCGAAAGAGCCATTCAAATCCTTGAAGATATGCTTAGGGAATGTGTATTGAAGTTGAAGGGTAGTTGGGATGACCATCTTCCTTTGATTGAATTCACATACAAAATAGCTATCACTCTAGCATAGGTATGACTCTTTTTGAGGCTCTTTATGGGAGGCGATGTAGATCACCGGTCAGTTGGTTTGAGGTTGGAGAGTTGGCCTTATTGGGACCGTATCTGGTTATGGATTCCCTTGAGAAGGTTAAGATGATTAGAGAAAGGTTAATAATAGGCCCAAGTCGTCAAAAATCTTATGCCGATGTGAGAAGAAGAGACCTTGAATTCAAAGTGGGTGATTGGGTTTATTTGAAGGTTTCTCCAATCAAATGTGTGATCCTTTTTGGTAAAAAGGGGAAGTTGAGTCCAAGGTACATTGGTCCTTATGAGGTCTTGAAGAGGATTGGCAAGGTAGTTTATGAGTTAAAGTTGCCTAGTGAAATGAACTTGGTTCATCTGGTGTTCCATGTATCTATGTTGAGAAAATATGTGGGTGACCCTAATGCCACTTTGCCTCTTGAAGTGGTTGGTGTTGTTGAGGCTAACTTGACTTATGAGGAGGTATCGATTCAAATTTTGGATAGACAAGTGAAGAGATTGAGGAACAAGGAGGTGAAATCTGTTAAGGTCCTTTGGAGGAACCAACAAGTCGAAAAGTGTCACATGGGTGGCCGAAGTGGACATGCAAAAACGGTATCCTTATCTTTTCCACTCCACTCAAGCCTAAGGTACAAATCCTAAGTCCTCTATGTGATTTCAAGTCTTAAATTTTGGCCTTAAGCCATTGCATGCATTCATGTTTATATGGGCAAGGTTTTATGGTAAATTCTGATGTTCTTGTTGAGACTTTTGAAAATCATATTTAGATACATTTGTTGCATCCATGTTAGGCTAAAAATCTTTATAGCTACCTTCCTTGTGTACGTTTTTTTTACATTCGGGGATGAATATTTCTAAGGGGGAGATATTGTGACACCTCATTTATACTCTTGTATATCCATGTTTCAAGCCTCATTTGTTAGCTTGGGGGCGTATTAGGTTCATGTGAGACTCTTAGTACCTAAACGAGTTCAAGACTTCCCTAAAAGTTGAGTTTTGGGTGTTGTTTCATATAAGGATCAACTTTAAACTAGCATAAGTTTTAGCACATTTGGAACTGGGTGGTCCACAATATGTCAAATGAAATCCCTTTGAGTTATCTTCGCAACACACTTGGTTTCACGTCATTTCGAGGTTGGATGAGGAAGTTATGATCGTTTTCGTAAGACCCTCCCATGCAGTAATGTCACAGGGCATCTATATGGGCAGTGGTGGCTTGTACGAGTCGTGTGAGGCATCTGAGGCTGGGAAAAACCATTTTGAGCCTAAGGCATAGATCACGACCAGTGGCACGGGTCGTGAGGCTTTTCACTGGTCGTGAGGAGGGGCGTGAAGGTGAGTAAAGGAGGCTTGGCATGCGTGGAGGTGAGTTTGAGGCTAAGGCATAGACCACGACCACCCACATAGGTTGTGGAAGGTGACACGGCTCGTGGCCCTTGGTGTGGGGCCTGGGTAACATTTTCTAGCACCAAGTATGGTGCCACGAGCCTCCACACGGGCCATGAGGCTCCACATGACCCATGGAGGCCTCTGTGGTTATGACGAGACGTCTTTTTTCCAATTGATTCCAACTTCAATTTTTGACTAAGTACCATGTTACAGGAACTGCACATGACCCATGGAGTTCCACACGACCAATGGAGCCTTCAGTGGGGCAACACTTTGCCCATTTTTCCATCCGTTCACTAATGGCATTTTCGTAAATGCTAATTATCCTAATGACTCTTTTTGGCTTTTTAGGCTATCTTAACCTTCCTAGAAGACCTAAACCCTAATCCTAAGGACCCAATTTCACTACTCTCATCTCAATCACACTCCCAAATCCTCTCAAGAGCCTCCATCAAGCCCTAATTCAAGTTCAAGGAAACCCAAGAACAAGATTGGATTCCAAGATCATTTCCAAGCCTCCATTCTTCCCAATCTCAATTCCAAGCAACTCTAGACCTAAGGTATGAGGGTTTCTCTCATGAGTTCTTTTCACCTATGATACCCAACTTTTCTTTTTCCTAAATTGCATGATTTAAAGTTGAGTTTACAAATGCGTTTACTTGTATGAACATGTCTATGAACTATGTCGAAGTTATGTAAAGTTGTGACTATTTTGCTATGTTGTGAGCTATGTATCTTGGATCTATTGTAAGGTTTGATGAGAGTTTTTGATGTGAATGTCTTGGGGATGTTACAAGGTTTTAACTGATGGTCTTACAATAGATTTTCTTGAATGATTTCATCTCTAAATTGCATGGTCTTATACCTCCATTGTACACTCGCCAAGTGTTTGATAAAATATCCGGTTATGGTTTCTTGAAAAATTGAAGGTCCAAAGTATGAGATATGATATGAATGATGTTATAATGATAAAATGACCTTATATACATGATAAATTCTATATAAAGTTTTGTATTAGACCATACTCAACCGAGGTGAGGGTCAGTACTCATCAACCATGTGAGGGGTTAGTACTTCACCACTTAAGATGATTGGGGTGTGACAATCATCAACCGAGTTGGGGGTTTGTACTCATCAACTATGTGAGGGGTTTATACTTCACACATAGGATGATTGGGGTGTGACCAACATCAACCATGTGAGAGGTTTATACCTCACCATCTAGGTTGATTAGGGTGTGACCATCATCAACCAACCAAGGTTGGAAAGCTAGCTTGGTGTCTTCTTCATATATGATATTTTATGTGAGCATGGTTTACTTAAGATTTTTTTACTTTAGCATTGATCATCATGCCATATTACTATATTATGCCTATTGTCTATTGTCACACATTTCGATTATAATGCCTTTTCCTTATTGTATTGCATCTCACATACTTAGTACATTCAGACGTACCGATGTATACTCTTGCCTATATGATATCACCATGTAGGAACCGGTGCCGGAGTTGATCCTCCTCCTCCTTTACGTGGCTAGACAGTGCTATTCTAAGCTTGTTGGTGAGTCCTCCATTCCGGGGACCTTGGTTATGTTTTCTCTTGTCTATGTATTGAGACACTTTCTTATATTCTATTTGTCTTTGAGGATGAGACGAGTTACCTTGTCTTAGTCCCACTCTATCTATATATTTAGAGGTGTTTATTAGACAAGTTGTGTATTTATGATTTATGACTCCTTTTCTTGTAATGTTGTTGTTTTGGCAAGTTTTCCTGTATCCCCATTGCCCTTCTTTTAATATATATATATATCTTTTGTAAGCTTTTGTGACCAAGGATGTGTTATGATAAGTAAAGAGGCTTGATTGAGGTTCCTTCGAGTTCCCCATTCGCCGTGTCACGTCTAGCCCCTAGGCTTGGGTCGTGACATTTGTATTGCAATAGGTCTTGGTTTGTGTCTTGTTGGAGTTGGCGTGGTGGGTTTTACTGTCATACTAGGGATGGAATGGTTGGTTGCATGTTGTGTCTTCATGGATGATAGGACCATAGGATTAGTTCCCTATTCCCTAATGAACCCATCCTTGAGTGGAAGAGTCATGATGTGGTAGTCAAGTGGTAGCAAAAGAGGTAGGTCCATTCTTGTCTTAAGGTACAACTGGTCTCTAAGGGTTTACATTTTTCATCTTGTGAGAATTTGAGATATTGAACCTAAGTTATTTGTTTATAAAATTGTCGTTGGTGATAGATGAGGCCTTGGTATTTGAGCCTAATTATGAATATTATGAACAGTGTTTGGATTTTAAGCCTAATTATGCGTTGAAATGATTCGAAAAGAAAAATAACTATTGCCTCTTTGAAAGTATGTATATGTATATTTTAAGTATTCTTGTGGAATGACGACTTAGTACCCATAGATTGAGAGAGGGGGAGGGGGGTCTATGAGGGTTTCCCCATATTCTTGTTGCATAGAGCCTTGTCTTGTGATCTTGGTTGAACTTAGCTCGATAGGTTGAAAGTCTTGTGGTAGTTTAGGCTACTTGCATAGCATGCTTCCAATGAGTGTAGAATCCGTAAGGTTGCAATATGATGGTTGAGGATGTTCAATTCATTTGGTCAACTACAATGGGTTAGTCACTTCTCTAATATTGATCCTTGGTATGGGTTTTGTTCCCAAGTGAGGATGAGGGTAGGTGACATCCTAAGTGTCTTTTCGGGTTAGGAGTGAGCATTATTAGTGTTGATGGAGTTGTTTGGTTGACTTATAAACTGGTGGTGTTTGTAGGATTCTTGAATGGGGTCTTAGAACCCTACCTTAGTATGTTTGTGATGGTCTCTAGTGATGAGGTATTGATTTATTTAGAGTTTGTTGATCATTTAGGGCTAGTGTTGCAAGCCTTGAGGAAAGAGAGGTTATTTGCTAAATATGATAGGTGTGGATTGTGGATAGTAAGAAGGTGGTTAGAATTCCTTAAGGATTATGAAATGAGTGTGCATTAATTTTCCTAGGTAAGCTACTGTTGCAGTCGGTGCTCTAGGTAGCCTAGCATATGTGGTTGATGGTGGCAAGGAGGAGACCAGTGGAGTCCATCGGTTGGTTAGATTAGAAGTTAGGTTGATGGAAGTTGCGCATGGTGGTGTAGCATTCTTGATGGTTCCAAATCTTCTTTGATTAAGAGGTCTAGATTAGGTAAGGCCTTGAGCTCCGCCGTATTAGAGTTGGAAGTTTTGGGTGAGAGAATGATAGAGTAGAGGTTGTCTCCCAAAAATTGCCTGAAAATGTGCCTCAAAAGTCCCTGGAATCGTAATTTCTATATATCTAAAAATCCATTCGTTATTTTGAAAATCCAACTTCATATTCTTATTTAGGGGGTCAGATTGAGTGAAAAATGGGTCTAACCCTGATTTTAGAGCAACCGTATCAAAATCCAAAAATTGCAAAAACCGCTATTTAGAAGGGTTAACTTTGATAGGGAATATCTCATAGCACACAAAGATCCCAAAATTTACCAAATTAAAGCTCTTTGAATTAGCTTTCCAACGCACTTGGTTTCATCTCATTCCGAGTTCGAATGAAGGATTTATGCCCATTTTCGTATAACTCGTTTGTGCAGAAAATGCAATTTCCCGAGACAAATCCGCCTTACTTTCGCGATGCGCCCCTGTTATTTTTGGTGCTTGTTTTAATTTTTTCTATCCAAGACTTTTAAGTCTTGGGTCTAAGGATTCCCACACTTGAAAATACCTATACTAAGCCTTATTTAACCCTCACATCATCCTAAATATTCCTCAATACTCACTCAAACATTTAGACTCATATTTCACCCTAAATTCAAGTCCCAAAACACAAGACCAATCCTAAGGATTTCATCAAGGATTTCATTCAAGCTTCAAGTCTCCACCTCCAATCTTCTTCAAGGGTTCTCCAAAGTCAAGGTATATGGTGTTGAACCATTGGGTCCTTTCACCCATGGTGCATAAGAATCCTTTTTACTAATATTGCATGATTTAAAGTTGATTTTACACGTGGGTCTTGTATATTGAGAATTTTATTGCACAGTGATTTAAATTCATGAAAGTATGGTTGTTTTTAGCATGTTTCGAGCTATGAATCTTGGATCTAATGTTGGATTTTATAAAGGGTTTTTACGTGAATATCTTGGGAGTGTTGCAAGGTGTTGATTGATAGTTTTACAACTAATTTTCTTGTATGATTTCAGCTTTAAATTGCATGGTCTTTACCCCCATTGCACACCTTCTAAGTATTTGATAAAATGTCCAGTTATGGTTTCTTGAGGAATTGAAAGTCCAAAGCATGAGATATGATTTGAATGACTATATGATGATTAAATAAGCTTATGTATATGATGAATCCTATATAAAGTGTTGCGCTAGAGTTATGGGTACTATCATCACTAACCTACAAAAGGATTTGTACTTTGAAAATCTAGCACACTAGGGTGATGGGTGCTATCATCACTAACCTTGATGAGAGGTTTGTACCTCACACACTAGGGTGATGGGTGCTATCATCACTAACCTACCAAGGGGTTTGTACTTTGGAAATCTAGCACACTAGAGTGATAGGTGCTATCATCACTAACCTTGATGAGGGGCTTCTACCTCACACACTAGGGTGATGGGTGCTATCATCACTAACCTACCAAGGGGTTTGTACTTTGGAAATCTAGCACACTAAGGTGATGGGTGCTATCATCACTAACCTTGATGAGGGGCTTCTACCTCACACACTAGGGTGATGGGTGCTATCATCACTAACCTTGATGATGGGTTTGTACTTTGGATAGCTAGCTTGGTATCTTCTACACATATGATATCCTATTTGAACATGAGTTATCTAAGCATGTTTTACTTACGCATTGAACATACATGCCATTTTGCTATATTAAGCCTATTGGCTATAGTGTACATTTTGATTATGATGCCTATCTATTATTTCATTGTATCCCATATACTTAGTACATTAAAATGTATCATGTAGGAACTGGAGCTCCTATTGATTCTTCTTGTGGCTAGACAGATTGTTCAAGTTAGCCTTTGGTGAACCCTCCATTTCGAGGACAATGACTATTCTCTTATACTATGTTCTAGGACTATCTTTCTCTTATGTATGTATTAACTATGAGGGTGCGCACGGTTGCTTCTTTTGACCCCGCTCTTATCTATGTAGTAGAGGTGTTGTTGGACATATTATGCATTATGCTTGAGCTTTTACTCACTTATGATATTCAAGATATTTAAGTATACATCTCTCTCTCCCTTAGTCCCAATTCCCCTTGTTTACATTTCTTACATTGTTTTATATTGCTTCCGCGACCAAGGATGTGTAATGAAATGCTATGAGGCTTGTTTGGGGTTCCTTCGAGTTCTCCATTCGCCGGTCACGTCTAGGCTTTAGACTTGGGCCATGTCAATACATGTTATATTGAGTTCATGTCTATCGATTATGATTATGCATCTTGATTATTATACTTATGATCCTTGTTGCATCGCACCTCGCATACTTAGTACATTCCAACTACTACTGACATTCCAAGTACTGACACATACTCTATGGCTACATGATATCACCATGTAGAAATCAGAGCTCCTTTGATCCTCCTCCTCCACGTGGCTAGTCGGATCGTTGAAGTTAGTCGTTGGTGATTTCACATATTCGAGGATAATATATATTTTCTTTCATGCCTATGTTAAGACTTTATCTTATATTTTGGATACTGATTTATGAGGGTGAGCCCGGGAGATGTCTTGTCCCCTGCTCCATCTATTAGTAGAGGTGTTGTTGGATGTGAACCTCATGTATTGAGCTTGATTCTTTTTATGCTTATGTTATTATGAAAGATTCCTTTAGTCCCGCTTCCCTTATGATCTATTACGACTTGTTGTTATCTTATTTGGCTTCCGCAACCAAGGATGTGTCAATGATATGCTAAGAGGCTTGTTTGGGATCCCTTTGGATTCCCATTTGCGGTTGTCATGTCTAGGCCATAGGTTTGGGTCATGATAGTGAATTTATGTCTTTTCCTACATAATTATGCTCTTTAACTTGGCTTCAATTGACATGAATGTGTGCTTGCTAACTTTGGTGTATGCATTAGTAGACACTTAAACTTGTTTATAATTGAACAAAAACCCGCATGTGTCATTCGTGACAATTTTGTGTTTTATGTGACATCCTACATATGTTATGTGATGTAAGACATGTGTGTCTACTTATTCTGTTATATACAAATTTTAGTTCCTACTTATGCGCACAAAAACTTGAAGGATATAGATGTAAGCTAAAATAAACGTAAAAGGCATATTTATGTATTATGCTTTTTATTATTTGTGAGTAGTATTCATTCGTTATAGTAAACTCATTGAATTTCTTCATTGCTTGTTTCTATATTGCAATAAAAAACTAATATACAATTCACAGTGTTTGTATAATTTGCTATACAATTCACATTGTTTGTATATTTTACTATACAATTAGCCCACAACATTTATATAATTTGCCATACAAACTCAAGCTGTAATTAATGTTATATGTTAGTAGAGAATCGTAATTAATTTAAACTATAGCTCTGTTAACTAATTGACTAATGCATGTTTGTTTATCTGCATAATTTTCTCTTATTATGGTATTACTTTTTCAATATTTTCTTTGATATGTCAGGTTTGGTATTTCAAAATTTGATTGCGATAATTTGAAATTGAAGTAGATATCAAATACTCTACTCCAACCTCATTCCCCTTTTAGCAAGAAGTGGTTAACCATCCAAGCAATTATATTTCAAGCCCTTGCCTATTGAGTGGAAAAAGAAAGATTAATGTTGGATCAATGGATTAAATAAACTTTTATACAATGATTTTGATTCAATTAATAATTTAATTTTCAATTATTTATGACAATTGTAATTGATTTATGCATACATCAGGAGACCTTACTTAACATGCACCCATAGTGAAGAGACCTTGTCAATGTACTACTAAGATCTTACCCTTTTATTAGTAAGTTCAAAATATCTACTAGTGTTTAATGCCTTTTTGGAAAGCCATCATGAATTGGATTTGGTGTAATTAAGTGTAGTTACACTCTCTGATTCATTTGGTGGTAATTGAAAGGGTGTAAACCAAACTAATGAGACTTGCCAGTATTATTTATTACCCCACCCCAAAATTGTATATCCTGTCCAGTTAGCCTATTAACTAATTTGGATAAATCTCCTTTTATGGTACTTAGTAGAACAGTCTTACATTGTTGCTATCTCTTAATCATGTCAAAGTTTGGGGTGCAAAAAATTCAAAGTAGCACTTTTACCTATTCAATGATCAAAGTTGGAGGTTCATTAAAAAAATGAAATGGTGTAATTGCACTCTCAGTGGGTAATTGTTTCTCCTCCAACATTGTTCGCTTTCCCACTACTTTCAGTCTATTTATGTGTCTTAATACAGTTACTTCCTTGATCCTTTGGAATGTCGAGATTAGAAAATCATGGATTTCGGCCTACCCTCACTCTGGAGCATTGTTGGATTGGGCTTTGAAGTAGGCTTTTTGGAAGGTCTAGGTCTCTCCTCCTTCTCCGCCAAGCTGGTCCAAGTTATATTGAGTTGTGCATCCTCATTACTGGTAGTTTCTTGCTTCTCAACTACCTTCCTTTTAACCTTGCCTCACACCTCTTTTTGAGGTCGCTGGAATCTTCTTTTTACTCTATTGGGAGCTATGAATAGGAGTATGCATCGGTCGATTCGATTTGATTTTGTACATTATTGGTTCGGTTTATCGATTTTCAGTTTTTAACTTATGCTAAACCAATAGAACCCAATAAAATATTTTTTATTGGTTTTCGATTTATCGATTGTAAGTCCTTAACGTTAATTTTTGGATTACCTGATAAGAATGATAATGAGAATTTACATTAATAAAAAGCAGATAGAGTACGGAGACTACGTTTATAAATTTGCAAAAGTTATAATTAGTTAATTACAAATTAAAATACCAAAGCAGATAACTAACCACTTAAGTACTGTAAAGATTAAAATGGGTAAAATATTGCTATAGTGTCCTATTACTATTAAATTATTAATATTTAATATTTACGAAGGGATAAAATAGTAAATTATTATAATCCTATTGGATTATCGGTTTACCTAATAACTAAATAGTAAAAATCTATATCTAACCGATAACCCAATAATCTTTTTTTTAAGAACCATTAAGAACTCGATAACATAATAACCCAATAACGATAAATCAATAACATTTTTATCAGTTTGATTTATTGGTCGGTTCGATTTTTGCACACCCCTAGCTATGACAACCATACTAGATGCTCTAGATCTACCACACGTGACTTGTTCCTTGGGTTTACTTATTCCTGCATCATAGTGATCTCAAACACTTGTTAGAGGTATTGGTAAAACAATCAAGCACTAGAATCGATTATCTGAAAATCATTCAGAGTAGACAGGTCAGTTAGATCGCAGATCATGATCGGTGAATCGCCAAGCTAATTCAATGGTCAAACAGACCATCTCTTTTTTGCATAGATTTCATACTTGGGGCCGCTGATACTTTCTTTGACACTCATGCTTAATCAGCTATACGCCAAATTGATTCGACAATGAAAAAGGTTTATCACCAAAAGTTGCAATAGTCCCTCAAAAAGATCATGCAACTAAGGTGGTGTATATGTCAATTGAGCGCATTGCCGAGTGCATTTATATGGTAAAAATGACCATCGCCTGTCGTGACTAGCAAGTCCCTTTATCCATTCACTAACACTTCAATGATTTCATAGATCACATGGATGGAAGCCACATACTAACCCACCACAACGCATCAATACATACTTAACTATTGATTATCACTATCACTGGTCCATGGATATACACTCGATCAAACAATGACTTACCTTTAAAAATGATGTCACTCTATCTATTATAGGGCAAGTTCAATAACTTAAAAGAGATCAACTATTATTCAGACTTCACCTATAGCCCAAAAAAAATCAATCCAACAAGCACGCATTCTTCAAGAATACATTTATGTGATCATGGCATGGTTTCAATTGAACACAGTCAAGCATTGTGACAAACATAAAATTGGGGCCAAACCACAAATAATTCATTATTGAGCAAGAAACCCATCATTCACAAACCTAACCTAACTCACATATAACCCTAATTTTGACATTCACCGAAGAATTCCAAAACCTGTAATAAATCATTCATACATCAGTATAGGGTTTAAGAGTAATTCTAAAGTCCTATCCACTCAATTCATAACAAGGTATACAAATTATAAGGAATGATTATCATATTACAAACCCTGATTAACAATGACTTTCTTTAAATAACTTAAACAAGAGCCAAAATCCTACCTTCTTAGTAGTGAGACACAATGAAACCTTTGGTGATGCCCTTTGATGAATATCCTCAAAACCTCTTTGTGAAAAAAATTCAAAGAAAAGCAAAGGGAGGGGTACTGGAATGCAAGGGAAGTGAAAAGGAGGAAAGGCAGAAAATGAAAGGGCCAAGGCATTTGAAAAGCCTTAAGTAGGTCGGTGAGCGTACGTGTTTGGTGACACTGAACCACACTGCCTAACATGATTGGCACTACGCTGAGCATGACAGGGACTACCCTATTTTTTACAATGAGCTTACCATCCCTTCTTTCTCGAAGTAGAGTGAAACTAACCATCGCTAAGTAGAATCGACGATTTGTTGATTGGACAGTTTGCTCAACAAATTCAATAGTACCTCAAAAGTCACCACTCGGCTCATAGTGTGGTCAAGGTAATGATCGCCAATATGGTTTGGCAATATGCCAAGTAATCCCTCTTGGTTGTATCAACTCACCACTCCCATTTTTCTTTGTCAACCCTGCATAATTCAACACCCATTATTCAAACTAAAAAGCAGTAAAATGCTCACCTTGGTTTGACTCCCAGGCAACACCTTAGTTAACATCAAGGCATGACATCATTCTTCTTCACTTCAAGTTACTGCCGGTTGGCCCATTAACGAACAATACCCCAGGATCATCTCTTGGTTTCAAAGCTTTGCATATGTTGAAAATAACCTCCTCCTCATTTACTCTAAATTTTAGATCTCCACTCTCAACATTTACCACAACTCACTCGGTGGCTAAGAATGGCCTCCCAAAGATCTTTGGCAAATCTGTGTCTACCTTGCAATCCAAAGTCACAAAGTCTGTAGGAAGGATGAATTTATCCACCTTCACCAACACATTGTGTAAAATTCCCACAGGTCATTTGATTGACCGATAAGCCATGAACAACTGTATTATGGTTGGTAAAGAGGTCTCTAAGTCTAATTCCTCAAATATGGCTAAGGGCATGAAATTTATGGTTGCCCTCAAATCACAGAGAGCTTTACTGAATTTTGAGGCTCCTATTGTGCATGAAATGATGAAATCCATTGGGTCTTCTTTCTTTGCCACCAATTTCTATGTCAAGATTGCACTATAGTTGTGAGACACCTCAATTGTCTGACACTCAGGAGTCTTCTTCTTTTCACTAATTCTTTCATGAACTTAGCATATCCTGGCATTTTAATTAATACTTCCACAATTGGAACATTTATTGACAATGAATTGAACATAGAAAGAAACTTTTGAAACTTTGCATCCTTCTCTTTCTTTTTCAACTTTTGAGGGAATGGGGGATAAACTTTGACTTGAGGTGTTTTCGACCTCATAGTTGGACTTGAGATTTTGGGGAGAGTGTTTTTGGCTTTCATCGCATTATCCCCACTTTTGTCTTGCTTGTTATTCTAGGGATTGTCGAGAGCATTATCACCTATAGCTTGAGCTTCATGCTCATCATCTTCAACAACAATCACATCATCATTTTCTTCGACCTCTTTCAGGTCTTTGTCAACAACAAGTGATAGTGTAGTGCCTTCAACCACTTTTCCATTCCGAGTAGTTATGGAGAAACACTGCTGATCTTTCCTTTTTAGAATAGTCACCATGTCACTAGGCAAACCTCCTTTTGGGCGTTGATTTAGATGAGCTGAAATATTCCTGGGTTGAGTCTCCAAATGCTTAATGGATGCGAAATAAGATGTCACAGTTTGACTCAGCTAAGAAAAATCAGATTTCATTTCCTTTAGAACCTTATAAGAGGCTTCCACCTTACTTAATATTTAGGAGATCATATCCTCGATCCAAGGATTTTCTTGATTAACCATAGGTTTAGTATCCCACACCTATGATGAGGTGGAATGTACCTATCTCCATCATGGTTTCTCCAGCACCCAACTTGAGGTTGATCAGTCAATGCACGATCTCGCCATCCAAGTTGTTGTTCCAACCTTGATTCCCAAGTGGCCTTGGAAAAGACGAGAACCCACCATTTGGTTTCCCATATAATGACATTCTTCGTTGTAACCACCCTCAAATGGTGCACTTGTGTGCTATCAAACTATAACACTTTTGATGCTTAAAACTTAGAATTTCGTGTGTTCTCAATGCGATGTTAGTTGGTTTTATATGTTTTTGTGTTTTATTTGCAGGATTCCAGGGTTAGCCTTGATTTTGGGAAGAAAATATGGAAGTTACGAATTTTATACAGTACAAGATCCTTTACGGGCTGTAGTCATTCTACGAGCTGTGGAGTATGTTTCGTGGACAATTTCAGTGAAGAGCTGAGTTTTTGAAGCTTATTATATGAACGTGCAGACGGGTCATGGATTACTTTACGAGTCATAGATTATGTTTCGTGCTCTGAGGATCAGAAAATAGGGACCTTTTAAAGTTTCATCACATAAAACTCCCTTATGGGTTGTAAAACACTTTGCGGGTTGTAGAGAGGTATCGTACATCTCACGTCTAGCTTTTCATTAACACTTTATGAGACCTAAATTATGGGCCATGGAATGCAATATAGCCCCTAAAGCTGTTTGTGAGGTGTGCCAACCTAGCTATCCTATTTTGTTTAGGACTTATATTTTAAACATTATAAATAGGTTTTTAGTTATTTTTCATTATGTTTTTGGAAGAAGTTTACAGAGAGCTGGACAGTTAGAGAGAAAATATAGTGTGATTGAGTAGAGATAAGATTAGAGATTTTGAGAAACACCTGTACTTTGATTTGGTCTTTAATCTTGTGATTCTCTTTGAAGTTTGGAATTGCTCATTCTTAATTCAATTATGTAAGTGCTCTATTATGTTATTCCGATTCATAAGTCTTACATCTGCACAAATCATGAGTAGCTAAATCCACAACTAGAATTGTGGGAACCATAAAGAACTAACAAGGTAAAACTAGATAAATCATAATTCTTGAAATGTGTGCATACATGTATTAATTAACTCTCTTCATTTTGCATGTTTTCTGATGGTGGCCAACATTAGAACTCTCTTAGTGTTATTGACTGGACCAAGGTAGTAATAAATAGAAAAAGAGATTAATTAGTAGGATTTGATTGATGCATTCTCGTCTAATCAATCGAACTGGGCCAAGGAGAGGTTGTACTAGGACTAATAGGTACGGGTTAGTAATGCACACTATGGAGATGGGCCAAGTCACGTAATGAAATTCACCTTTTTCTTGGGCCAAAGGGTTTGGTGAACCTAACTGCTACACACTAGAAGAGAATATGGTTATCAGGTGATACTAAGTTAGGGAATCATGGGGAAAAGAACACCCTGGTTCCTCTCCATATTGGTTTACTCCTGTGTTAGTTATGTTTATTTTGCTATTTGATTACTGAAACCCCCCCTTTTTGGGGAAGTAAGTTGGTTAATCACTCGAATTGCATTACTTGAATTCTCTTAAGTAAACGTATTCCTATGGATTCGACCCTAACCTTGATTAGGTTCTCTTTCTTGACAACGATCCCTTTATCCTAAAAAGGAGGTGTAACTTGGCTGACATCATGCACCCTCAGACATCACATCTCCAGTGGCTCCCATAGCATTTACACTCTTATGATTTCCTTCCATGATGTGCTTGGTTAAAAGATCAGGCTAGGTTACATCTGAGCATGTTCTCATCCCTTTCTTGGTCGTTAGCAAGATGCTCCTCGGTAGGACCTCTGTGGCTTGAAGGTACCATGTCATCCTTTGTGTACCATGCTCGGTTAGTCTTTGTCATGCCATCCAAGAGGTTACAAGCTTTAGTGAATGTTTGAGTATTAAGCCTCCTCTCACTAACGGATCAACTACTCCTATGCTTGCAGCATCAAGACTCACGTAATAGTATTACAATACTATATGGTCCAAAAATCCATGGTTAGGGCACTGAAGCAAGAGTTTTTGAAATCGAAGCCATGTTTCATGGAACGACTCATCTTCTAGCTACTTGAAGTTCTCAATACTCTTTCTCAATTTTATCATCTTTGAGTAAGGGAAAAATCTCTGAAGTAATGTATTTTCCGGCTCCTCCTATCATTACGACCCAAGCCTAGGGCCTATACATGACACGACGCATGGGGAACCCAATTGGACCCCAAGCAAGCCTCTTAACAAATCATTAGACATCCTTGGTTGCAGAAGCAATAAGATAATAATAAAAGATAGAAATAGGAATAACCGAGGCTAAGGGACATCTTTCATAGCATAAAACGTCATAGAGTAAAGAGAGTCAAGGCTCATAGCATCAATGCATATCTTGTCCAAAAACACATCTAAACATAGAAATTAGTGGGGGCCAAGACAAACAACTGGGCTCACCCTCATAGTCAAACGTACAATAATTAGGAAAGACAGTCTTTATACATAGCATAAGATCAAGTTATTGTCCCCGAAGTTGAGGACTCACCACTTGCTTTGTAGAGAAGTCGTACTGCCACATGGAAGAAGAGGATGATCAAGTGGGGCTCCGATCCTTACATAGTGACATCATGTTAGCATAATGTATGTGTTAGTACGTCTGAATGTACTAAGTATGTAGGATGCAATGCAACAGTAGATAAGAAACATATACAATATGTATAATTAAGCAATAGATGAACATCTAACAATATGACATGCATGAATGATACTTAAAGTAAACATGCTTGTATATAGAATATATTACATATGTAGGAAGAGACCATCAAGAGCAACTAAGGATTACCATCTCCTTGGTGAGGTGATTGAGGTACAAACCCCTCAACATGGTTGCATGGGCCTACTACCTCCCGAGTGAGGCAGTTGAGGCATAAACCCCCGAACATGGTTGCACAGGCCTACTACCTCCTGAGCGAGGAAATCGAGGTACAAACCCCCCAACATGGTTGCACGGGCCTACAATCTCCCGAGCGAGGCAATTGAGGTACATACCCCCCAACCTGGTAGTTTGGGCCTACTAACCCCTGAACGAGCAATTGATCAACTTCCAACACTATAGGTACTTTTCATGAAATCAACACATTTATACCATACTTTCATCATCATAAGGTCATACAAGTCATAGGTCATGCAATAGAACATCAATGGCTTAAGAACCCTAAACTAGACATTTTATTAAACATTTGGTGGGTGTGTAATGCTAGTGTAAAATCATGTAATTAAAAAGTGAAATCATGCAAGAAATCTTGAAATAAATCATCCCACCAAATGTGGTGACATCATCATACAATATCCATCAAAATCCATAATCAAAGCTCAAGATAGATCAAAGATTGCTAAAATAGTCACACTTTTACAAAACTCCAACATAGTTCATAGTCAAATTCATAATAGAAAACCCATATGTAAAATCAACTTAGAGATATGTATTTTAGGTAAAAAAGAAGCTTGGGCACCATGGTTGAAAGGACCCAATGATTGAAACCCACATACCTAGTCTTTGGAGAATCTTTCAAAAAGATTGAAAATGGAGACTTGAAGCTTGGATGAAAACTTTACGATCCGGATTGAGTTTTGGGATTTGAGTTTTGGGGTGAAATATTTGTCTAAGTGTTTGAATGAACATTCAGGAATGTTTAGTATGATATGAGGGTGAAATATGGCTAAGTATAGGTATTTTCATGCATGGGAGGACTTAGGACCAAGACCAAAAAGCCTTGGACCGAAGTGAAAATTGGCAACATTTTTACACTATGGCGCGCTCTTGATGCGTTGCCATAGGGCGCGGAGAGATATCTGGAAATCGATTTTTGGGAAATTAAAATTGTGCTTCATTTTCTCTAAAATCAGGTTAGATCCATTTCTCACTCAATTTGACCCCCTGATCAAGAATATATGTCAGATTTTTGATATCACGCACTAATTTTGAGATATTTGAAAATGACGACTTCGAGCACTTTCGAGGCACATTTTTGGGTACTTTCTGGGATCGTTTCAATATCTCACCCTTGGGAACATTCGTCCCTAAGTGTCAAAGAAACATACATGAGAAGAGTAATCATGAAGACATCAGCCCAAACAAGAATGCAATTATACACTTAAACACCATTTTCAAAAATCTCAACATAAGTGTTAAAATCACCATGAGCTTTGTCAATATAAACATGAATGCATGCAAATGACAAAGGGGCTGAGACACGAGACATAAAACCACATAGACGACTTTGAATTAGTACCGTAGGATTGAGTAGAATAGAAAAGATAGGGCTAATGCTTTTGCATATCCGCTTTAGCCTCTCATTTAGCACTTTCGACTTGTTAATTCCTCTAAAGGACCTTAACAGAAGCAACATCCTTGTTCCTCAACCTCTTCACTTGTCTATCCAAGATCTCTACTGGAACTTCTTCATATGTCAAGTTGTCTTCAATCACCCCCACAACATCAAGAGGCACAATAACATTAGGGTCACCCACACATTTCCTCAACATAGACACATGGAAGACCGGATGAACCAATTCCATTTCATTAGGCAATTTCTAATCATAGGCCACGTTACTAATCCTCTTCATCACCCTATAAGGACCCAAAAATCTTGGACTTAATTTACCCTTCCAATAAAATTGAACCACACCCTTCATGTGTGACACCTTTAAATAAACCCAAACCAACTTTAAATTCAAGCTCTCTTTTTCTCACATCGACATAGGACCTTTGACGACTTTGGGCCGTTTTTAACCCTTCTATAATCAACCTTACCTTCTCCATAGCATCCATAACCAGATCTAGACACAACAAAGCCATCTCTTCCACTTCAAACCACCCAACCGATGATCTATAACGTCTACCGTAGAAGGCCTCAAAAGGAGCCATGCCAATGCTAGAATAATAGCTATTGTTATAAGCAAACTCAATCAATGGGAGATGATCATCCAAATACCCTTAAACACTAAAATACAAGCTCTAAGCATATCCTGAAGAGTTTGGATAGTTTTTCGACTTGGCCATCTGTTTGAGGGTGAAAGACCATACTAAACTTTACCTTGGTTCCAATACCTCTTTGGAAGGGCATCCAAAAGTCTGAAGTAAATTGACCACCACGATCCGATAAGATAGACGAGGGTACCCAATGCAATCTCACCAACTCATGGATGTACAATTTAGCATAGTCTTTGGCCCCATAATTAGTCTCAATCGGTAAGAAATGAGCTGACTTTCTCATCTTATCAACCACAACCCAAATAGAATCAAAAGCTTTTCTAGTCTTATGCAACCCAACCACAAAGTCCATGTTAATTTCCTGCCACTTCCAAGTAGGAATCTCTACGTCTTGTGTTCGGCCACCTGACCTTTGATGTTCGATTTTGACTTGTTGGCAACTATAGCAACCTGATACAAATTTGGTAATGTCTTTCTTCATACCTCCCCACCAAAATACATCCCTCAAATCTCTATACATCTTGGTAGAATCGGGGTGGATCAAATAGGAAGAATTATGAGCCTCATCAAGAATCTTCTTTCTAAAATCATCAACACAAGGCACACACACCCTACCTTGGTACCTAGGGTACCATCTCCCCCTTGGGAAAAAACCTCCACCTTGCCCTCTTTCACTACGGCCTTCAATTCTAACAAGGAGGGATCAAGATCTTGCTTTGATTTCACCTCATCAACCAATGAAGACTTTGAACCATCAACAACCACAATACAAGCATTATCAACCTCTTCTAACCTAACCCCCAACCTAGCCAACCGATGGACCTCCCTAGCCACCTCTATGCCCCCATCATCAAAATGGGCTAGGCTACGCTAGGACACCCCACTGAAAACATCCCCCACAACATTAGCCTTAGAGGGATTTTAATGCACACTCATATCATAATCCTTAAGAAGTTGTAACCACCTTCTTTGCCTCAAGTTGAGATCTTTTTGAGTGAACACATATTGGAGGCTCTTATGATCGGTAAATACATCAACATGCACCCCATACAAATAACGACACCAAATTTTCAAAGAAAAAACTACGGTTGCCAATTTAAGATCGTGAGTAGGATAATTCTTTTCATGCACTTTGAGTTTCCTAGAAGCATAAGCAATCTAGGAGGCATCACAATACACAAGAAACCCTTCCAAACCTTTTGTAAAAGACAAGATAGGAGCGGACACAAACTTATCCTTCAAGGTTTGGGAACTCCTTTTGCACTCATAGGTCTACACAAACTTAGCTTTCTTTTGAGTCAACCTTGTCATGGGAGAAGCAGTAGAAGAGAACCCATTCACAAATCTCCTATAGTAACCTTCTAAGCCCTAGAAGCTTCTAATGTCCGATAGGGTCAATGGTATAGGCCAATTTCTAATCACATCCATCTTTTCAAGATCCACCTTAATACCATTCCCGACACGATGGGACCTAGAAAGACAACTTCTTTCAACATAAATTCACACTTCTCACACTTAGCATATAATTTCTCTTCCCCTAATCTTTGTAGCACTGCCCTTAAATAGGCCATATGCTCCCCCTCACTATGAGAATAGATCAATATATCATCAATGAAGACCACAATAAACAAATCAAGTAGGGTTTAAAGACCTTATTCATAAGATCCATGAAGATATCCAGTGCATTGGTCAACCCAAAGGACACCACAACAAACTCATAATACCCATACCTAGTCCAGAAGATTGTCTTGGGAATGTCACACTCCCTAACCTTCACTTGATGATACCCAGGCCGAAGATCAATCTTAGAGAAGTGGCTAGCCCCTTGAAGTTGGTCAAACAATCATCAATTCTTGGTAGAGGATACTTATTCTTGATGGTGACCCTATTAAGTTGCCGGTAGTTAGAACAGATTCTAAGAGACCTATCCTTCTTCTTCACAAACAGCATCGGTGTACCCCAAGGTGATCGGCTAGGCCTAATGAAACCTTTCTCTAACAAGTCCCTCAATTGCTCCTTCAACTACTTTAACAATGCCGGGGCCATACGGTAAGGGGAAATAGAAATGGGTTGAGCATCGTGAAGGAGGCTTATACCAAAATCTATTTCCCTTTCAAGAGGAACACCGAGAAAGTCATTTGGAAGACATCAAGAGACTCATTTACCACCAGAACCGACTGTATGGGAAGGATTTTGGATTCCACATCCCTAACCCTCACAAGATGATAAAGACACCTCTTAGAGATAAAATTTTGGGCTTTAATGCAAGAGATGAACCTAACCTTGACCACCACATTATGACTCTCCCAGTCAAGGACAGGTTCATTTGGGAATTGGAATTTGATCCTATGGGTTCTACAATCAATGGAGGCATAATATGCATGCAACTAATCCATCCCAAGAATGACATCAAAATCAACCATATCCAACTCAACAAGATCACAAGGAAATTTTTTATACAAGATGCAAATGGGACAATTTCGATAGACCTTACTAGCAACAATAGATGCAACAATAGGAGTAGACACCTCATATGACTCACACAACAATTCGGGCTCAACATGAACATTTTTTTGAAATAAGAGGAGTAACAAAAGAAAGAGTGGCACCTGAGTCTATCAATGCATACACATAAATATCAAAGACTTTTAACATACCTGTGATGATATCGAGTACCTCATCAACCCCTTTCCTCCCATGTAAAGCATATAATCGATTGTGCCTTGGGACACCACTTTGTTGACCTCCTCTCCCCAAAGGAACCACATTAACACCCCGAGCTTGAGGACAAACATCCTTACCCTTGTTGCGATTACGTGGGCAATCCATCATCTTGTGGCTCACTTCCCCACAACTATAGCAAGCATTAGTAGCCCTCAAGCATGAGCTACCATGACCCTTACCACATTTTGGACACACAGGTCTAGGCATCACACCATCATACTCTTGGGGTCTTGGGTAGTCATTGGCAAATCCCCCACTAAGAACATGTGAAGACCTTTGGCCTTGGTGAAACCGACCACCCTTGTAACTTTGGAACTTACCATCAAAACGAGTCCTCTTGGCCTCATGACCCCTTTTCTTCCTCTATTTCTCCCCCTCTAATTGTTTGACATAAGTCATCATACAGGACAAATCCATGTCATTAATCAACATAGTGGTACGACATTCTTCACTTACCAAATTGGAAACACCCATCACAAACTTATTCGTTCTAGATCTTGGGTCAACAACCAACTGATAGCATATTTTGAGAGTTGGTTGAACTTGAGGGCATACGCCCTCACACTCATAGACGCTTGCGTCAAGTTCATGAACTCCACCAATTTGGCTTCCCTAAGCTCAAGAGGGAAGAAATAGTTGAGGAAAGCCACGTTAAACTCTTCCCATATTATCACATTATTGTTCCCCTTCTCCTCCTTCCATTAAGTGTACCAAATTTGAGCCACCCTGAGTTGGTAAGCCGCCAACTCTGCCTTTTCTTTCGACCTCACACCCATAATGGACAACACTTTATATACCTCATCAATGAATTCTTGAGGGTCCTCATCCACCTTAGACCCATCTAACTCCGGTGGGTTCATCCTCATAAAGTCTCTTACTTGAGATGCTGGAGTAGGAGCATGAGGGAGTTGGGCTCCTTGGTTGGCTTGATTAGCCACAACTTGAGCTAGCAATGTAAGAGCATCTTAGAGCTCACCATGAGCTGGTTGTTCCTCCGGTGTGCAAGCTCTTCTTCCTCTTGTGTCAGACATGATCTAGGATAGAAAAGAACAATCATTAGGGGGGAAAACCCTTAACTTAACTTCTATAGCACGACATAGAGTAAAAAGAAGGGAAACATTTCCTAAAACGTCTCATAGCCTCTTACTCATAGTTATGTTGCATAGCACAACCATGAATAAGACTCTAATGGGTTGTATCTTGAGGATCATTAACAACCTAGTACTCTGATACCAAGTTTGTCATAACCCAAGCCTAGGACCTAGCTGTGACACGGCGCATGAGGAACCCGAAGGGACCCCAAGAAAGCCTTTAAACATATCATTACACATTCTTAGTCGCAAAAGCAATAAAATAACAATAAAAGATAGAAATAGGGATAACTGGGGCTAAGGTAAATCTTTCATAGCATAAAACGTCATAGAGTAAGGAGAGTCAAGGCTCATAGCATCAATACATATCTTGTCCAACAACACCTCTAAACATAGCTTAGCATGGTCCAAGATAAATAACTGGGCTTACCCTCATAGTCAAGCATACAATAATTATGAAAGATAGTCTTTATACATAGCACAAGATCAAGTCATTGTCCCCAAAGTTGAGGACTCACCACTTTTTTTGTGAAGAAGTCGTAGTAGCCACGTGGAGGAGGAGAATGATCAGATGGGGCTCCAATCCCTACATGGAGACATCATGTAGTCTAGAGTATACGTTAGTATGTTTAATGTACTAAGTATGTAGGATGCAATGCAACAATAGATAGTAAACATAGCCAAAATACATAATTAGGCAATAAATGAACATATAATAGTATGGCATGCATGAATGATACTTGGGTTAAACATGCTTATATATAAAATGTATTACTAGTGTAGGAAGAGACTATCAAGAGTAACCAAGGCCTACCACCTCCTTGGTGAGGCGATTGAGGTACAAACCCCTCAACATAGTTGCATAGGCCTCCTACCTCCCAAGCGAGACAATTGAAGTATAAACCCCCTGACATGGTTGCATAGGCCTACTACCTCCTGAGTGAGGCAATTGATGTACAAAACCCCCAACGTGGTTGCAGGGGCCTACTACCTCCTCTGGGAGGAAATTGAGGTATATACCCCCCAATATGGTAGTTTAGGCCTACAACCCCCCGAATGAGGGAATTGATCAACTTCCAACACTACAGGTACTTTTCATGAAATCAATGCATTTGTACCATACTTTCATTATCATAAGGTCATACAAGTCATAGGTCATGCAATAGATCATCAATGGCTCAAGAACTCTAAATCGGTTTCATTTTATCAAACACATGGTTGGTGTGTAATGCTATTGTAAAACCATGCAATTAAAGAGTGAAATCATGCAAGAAATCTTGAAGTAAATCAGCCCACTAATACTTGGTAACATCATTATACAATTTACATCAAAATCCTTCATCAAATCTCAAGATAGATCACAGATTCATAGATCAAAACATGCTAAAATAGTCAAACTTTTACAAAACCCCAACATAATTCATAGTCAAATTCATAATAGAAAACCCATATGTAAAATCAACATAGAAACAAGTATTTTAGGTAAAAAAGAAGCTTGGGCACCATGGGTGAAAGGACCCAATGGTTGAAATCCACATACCTTGACTTTGGAGAATCCTTGAAGAAAATTGGAAATGGAGACTTGAAGCTTGAATGAAAACCTTAAGATCCAGATTGATTTTGGGACTTGAGTTTTGGGGTGAAATATTTGTCAAAGTGTTTGAGTGAGTATTGGGGAATGTTTAGTATGATATGAGTGTACAATATGGCTAAGTATAGGTATTTTCACGAATAGGAGGGCTTAGGTCCAAGACAAAAAAGCCTTGGACCGAAGTGAAAACTAGCTACATTTTTACACTGTGGCTCGCCCTTGGTGCATTGCGCAAGGGGCTCGAAGAGCTCTCTGGAAATTGATTTTTGGGAAATTGAAATTATAATTCGTTTGCTCTAAAATTGGGGTTAGACACATTTCCCACTCAATTTGAACCCCTAATCAAGAATATGAAGTTGGATTTTTGATATGGCGCACAAATTTTGAGATATATGGAAATTACGATTTCGGGCACTTCCGGACGCATTTTCAGGAACTTTTTGGGGTCATTTCACCCATGAAGTAATAGAATCATGAGATAGCTTTGCTAACCACCTCAATGCCTCTCCAGTGATGTAGAAAGGAAATAGCCTTAGTCGAATGGCTTCCTAACTCATTCCCCTGAAGTTGAAGGGAAGACACACATCAATGAAGTTTCTCAAGTATTCATCAGGTTCTTCGTGGCCGAGCCCTCCGAACAATCTCATCAGTTTAAGGAGTTGTAGCTCATTATATGAAAATTGACTCCTCCAGCCTATAGGGGTAGTCAAACACCTGTGCTCCCGATGATCCCAATTAACATCTTGTATGTCGTTCATGTCCCAAACATTCTTACCATGAACTCTTTCATTATCCTCCATCTTTACACCTATTGTTCATCAGAAACAACAACAAGAAAATAGTAAAAGGAATTCTAGCTACAAGAAGAAAGCTCAACAAAATACTTCTAATATAAACACATTGATTCCCTGGTAATGACACTTTTTTTGATGTCGCTCAACTCAACTACTCAAAAAGGTAGAAGGGGCGGTCGTCATCAGCACAGTAACCCAACTTCAGAGGTTGGGATCGATCCTACCGGGAATCATTGTTCAAGGCAGATGTGACTCGTTGGACTAAGTAATTATAAGATCTGGGGGTTACAATAATCAAAATTAGAGTTCAGCTAAACAAGTTCTAATTAATGATTTAGATAGCTATTGAGGGAAGATGTTGGTGATATGAAAATATGGGAATCGATCTAACAAATAGGTCAAGACACTTGACTAAACAAGTTGATATTAAGTGAATAGGCTAGGTTACTTGTAACCTAAATCACCTATGATACATAGGTATTTCGTATGAATCAGACAACACCTGTGCTCCCGATGATCCCAATTAACATCTTGCATGCCGTTCATGTCCCTAACATTCTTACCATGACCTCTTTCATCGTCCTCCATCTTTACACCTATTGTTCATCAGAAACAACAACAAGAAAATAGTAAAAAGAATTCTAACTACAAGAAGAAAGCTCAACAAAATACTTCTAATATAAACACATTGATTCCCCGATAATGGCGCTTTTTTTGATGTCGCTCAACTCAACTACTCAAAAAGGTAGAAGGGGCGGTCGTCATCAGCACAGTAACCCAACTTTAGAGGTAGGGATCGATCCTACAGGAATCATTGTTCAAGGTAGATGTGACTCGTTGGACCAAGTAATTATAAGATCTAGGGGTTACAATAATCAAAATTAGAGTTCAACTAAACAAGTTCTAATTAATGATTTAGATAGCTATTAAGGGAAGACGTTGGTGATATGCAAATATGGGAATCGATCTACCAAATAGGTCAAGACACTTGACTAAACAAGTTGATATTAAATGAATAGGCTAGGTTACTTGTAACCCAAATCACCTATGATACATAGGTATTTCATATGAATCAGCTAAGAAATCACACGCAGACCACCGAGGACACACTTGGCCTAAGAAGTATCAACAAAACCCCTAATACCTCGGCCACTGAATCCATGGCTATGGAATTCAATTGAAACCCCTAGAGGTTTCTGGCCATTATATCCATTCCACACTCGAATAGTTCTGGCTCAGGTAACAATTAGATATCTAAGACAAAACCCCAAGTTGCAACCTTAAAATTTATACATTAAACTTAGGAAAGGATATAAATTTACCCAAATCAACCACAGATAAATCAAGATATCAGAGACCCAATAAATAAATCAAAGATCCATATCAATAGCACACCCCCAACATGAGGGTTTTAGTCATACATGCTAAAAATTAAAGATTGAATACAATAGATAGTAGCAGAAGTCATGGGTAACAAGATTGACCATAAATTAGTTGATTATCACCACCTAATCATCTCCAATTTGATGCCCAAAAGCTTTAAAACCCTAACTTCTCTTGTATACTACTATAGACTAATCATTCTGATATGGAATAAACAAATGATGTACAATGTCCTTTCTAAAATTGCTTCTATAATCCATGAAAATGTGTGAAAATTTGTGCTGTGAAATGCCGTTTAATGCTCAAGGTCGACCATCGGCGAGCACTCCAATGATGCGCTGAATATGCATTTGACTGCTTTCTTATGCATTTTCATAAGGCTTCCTCAACTGCAACATTAGATGATGACTCATTGCTCTACTTATTCAATTCAACAATGTGCCAAAATATTCTTTAAATCACCTTTCTATCAGTGTCTTGGGGATTTGGGTACTGCAACTTTAGGTGGTCAATTGTGCATTTCAGCGGATCACCAAGTATGCTTTGTGACATCGAATATAATTGCCTTCTTGACTTGACCTCGAACCTTGGTTTCTGCATAGATAGACGATCTCCAAAATGTTTAGTGGATCACCGAGAGTGTCGGTGACACCACTTTTCACTTCCTTTCTGCACTTTTTCTCACTTTCCAAAATTTCACCAAGTCTTATCCATTTCTGTACTTTTAAATTCATTTTCTATCATACGATACACATATTTGTTAGAAGTTATAATTAATAGCACCACTAGGGGCAATGTTTCCTAGCAATCGATCTCTAAAGTAAGTCCAAATTATAGACTCATTATCTACCAATGCTCCTTCTTCCCGGAATGCCAAAGACAAGGGGGTTACTCCTAAGCTCATAAGCCCAAGTTGCCCCAAGTGTGGATGGCTCCACAAGGAAGAGTCCCTAACTTGTTCGAATGCTTGCTTTAAGTGTGGGAAGCCCATATATCATGCAAAGGATTGTAGGAGTGGTAGTGCAAGGCCCTAAGGCCAAGATGGGAAAGTCCGAGGTGCCCAAAGGACCAACTATTTTTATGCTCTCCATGTTTGTCAAGAGGTTAAAGAGGCTTCAGATGTTGTCACTAGTATGTTGAGAGTTTTCAATTTTGATATGTATGTCTTATTATACTCGAGGGCTAATTTGTCATTTGCGACCCCATTTTCTTCTAAGAGATTTCATGCATGTCTCAAAATCCTTCATGAGCCTACGAAATAAGTAACCCTGTAGGAGAGTCTATTGTTGCTCGAAGAGTTTATAGAAATTGTCCTTGAAATTATCCTATCTTTATTTTGCATAAAGTAGTCTCCTGTGATCTAGTTGAGCTTCCCATGGTTTATTTTTATGTCTTAGGATGTATTGATTGCATGCCTCTTATGTCTCCTTCAACTGTAGAACCCATAGGATTCAGTTTCAATTCCTAAATGAGCCTATTCTTGAGTGGGAGGGTACTAACTCTTCATGTAGATGTTAGTTTGTTTATTTCTTAAAAGCTTGGAAAATGATCTCAAAAGGTACATCTATCAACTAGTAAGAGTCAAAGATGTCACTTCTAAAGTCCCTTCCCTTGTGTCGGTCCTCATTTTTGATGAGTTTCCCAATTTATTTTCGAATGAGTTACCAGGTGTTCCTCCTAAAAGGGAAATAGACTTCAGCATAGACCTCCTACTCGACATTCAACCTGTCTCAATCCCTCCATATACAATGAATCCTATAAAGTTGAAGGAACTAAAAGAGTAATTAAAGGATTTGTTGGAGAAGGGATTCATTAGGCCTAGTATGTCTTCATATCTGGTTTATTCTACTTATAGGTTTTTTGACACGAGGGTTCCCAGGAAACAACTTCTCTACCTTTGAGGTAGTGATAAGGTTTGTATATATTTTACCCTCCCAAACCCCACTTGTGGAATTTTCACAGGACATGTTGTTGTTGTTGTTAAGGTTGCCTTCCATGGGCATGTGGTATTACGTGATCGTATCAAGGTTGATCCTAAGAAGACCAAGATGGTGAGAAATTTTCCAAGTCCATTGACTCCTTCAAACATAAGGAGTTTCTTAGGCCTAGTCAGATACTCTAGAAGGTTTATGCAAGATTTTTCCTCCATTTTGTCTCCACTAAGAAAGTTGACCAAAAGAAGGTGAAGTTTGTGCGGATGGATGATTGTGAGAAAAACTTCCAAAATTTGAAGGAAATGATGGGTTTATTGTTTATTGTAATACAACAACGATTGGGTTGGGATGTATTTTAATGCAACATAGTAAGGTGATTGCTTATGCTTCGAGTCAATTGAAGGTACATGAGAAGAACTCCTGACTTATGATCTTGAGCTTATGGTGGTAGTGTTTTCCTTGAAATTTTGGCGACATTAATTATATGGGGTTCATGTGGATGTCTTCAATGACCATAAGAGACTACGACATGCTTTCACCTAAAATAATCTCAACGTGAGGCAATGAAGGTAGTTAGAGCTACTCAATGATTATGACATGAGTGTGAAGTATCACCCAAGGAAAGCCAATATGGTTGCCGATGCCCTTAGTAGAATCTCCATGGGTAATGTTTTTGGTTGGCCAAAAAAGTTCATTGATTTGGCTAGGTTCGGAGTGAAGTCGAATGAATCCAGAAGTGGTGATGCGGTAATGCTTTGTATATATTTTCCTTGATTGAAGATTTAAGTCCAAGCAAGATCTTGATCCCACCTTAGTAGAGTTAACAACCTTAGTGATAGAAGGAAAGGTAGAAGTTTTCTGACACGGGAGAGATGGTGGACTTCGATACTAAGGGAGATTGTGTGTACCAAATGATAGTGAGTTGAAAAAGTTGATAATGCAAGAAGCTCACAACTCTTCCTATTCCATCCACCTTGATAATACAAAGATGTATAGAGACTTAAGGGAGATCTAATGGTAGAATGGGATGAAGAAGGACATAGCCCAATTTGTACCAAATATGCCAATTTTTAATAAGTCAAGGTTGAACACCGAAGGCTGGGTGCCCTAGTAAAAGATATTGATATTCCTACTTAGAAGGGGGGGGGGAGGGAAGTTAATATGTACTTTGTAGTGGGGTTTCCAAAGACAAAAAAACATTTTTACTCCATATGGGTGATAATGGATTGCATGATAAAGTCGGCTCACTTCCTATTAATTAAAACTATATTTAGTGCTCAAAACTATGCTCACATGTATATCCTAGAATTTGTGAGGTTGCATGGGGTTCCATTGTCCATTATATTGAATCATGAAGTCCAATTTCCTCTCATTTTTAGAAGTCTTTTCAAAGGGGACTTGGTGGTATGGTGAAGTTGAGTACTACATTCCATCACTAAACCGATGGACAAGCCAAAAGGACTATTCACTTTTTGGAAGACATGTTCGGAGCTTGTGTGTTGGAGTTCAAGGGAAGTTGGGATGAGCATTTGCCTTTTTGAGTTACCCTATAGCAATAGTTACCATGCAAGCACTGGGATGGAACCAATTGAGGCATTGTATGGTAGAAGGTGTAGATCACCCATTGTGTGGTTTGAAGTTGGTGAGGTGGCATTGCTAGGACTGGACCTAGTTATGCTATGGAGAAAATTAAAATCCAAAAGGAGAAATTTCAAACAACTCAAAGTCAACAAAAGTCCTATTCCGATTTTAGGAGGAGGGATCTTGAGTTCCAAATAGGTGATTGGGTCTATTTGAAAGTGTCTCCAATGAAGGGTCTGATCTGATGTGGCAAAAATGAAAATTTAAGCCCTAGGTATGTAGGACATTAAAAGTTGTGAGAAGAGTGAGAGAGGTAGCATATGAGTCAAACTTACCCAATCAAATGCATTTAATCCACTCGATTTTTCTTGTGTCGATGTTGATGAAGTTCATAGTTGATCCAAGCTCCATAGTTTCCTTGCATGATGTGAACGTTGAAGAGGATTGAGTTATGAAAAAGTACTGATTGAAATTTTAGACTGGCAACTGAAAAAGCTAAGGAACAAGGAAGTTATAGCTGTCAAAGTTCATTGAAGGAATCAACAACTTGAGGGTGCTACATGGGAAGTAGAAGTTGAATTAATGAAGTGCTATCTATATCTATTCTACTCTATTCAAGACTAAAGTATTAAGATATTCTTCCCTAAAACCTCAAATTCCTTGCATTTTAGTTTTTCATGGTGCATACACTCATTTTTATGTGTTCTATTTTGAGACATGTTTTAAATATGGATTTTGAAAATTTCATGAAATGATTTTTAAGTTGCATTTTTGCATGCATGCTGCATTATTAGCTGATTATTAACTCTTTAGAGCCTGCCTTTAAGTACATTTGGAGATGAATGTTCCCAAGGGGTAGATATTGTAATGACCCTCAGTTTGGAAGCCTAGGATTGCAGAAAAGCTGTACTAAAAAATAACCTGAGGTCAATTCACAAAGTTGGTTTACGGCCATGGCCCGTACATATGATGAAAACCCGTAGATCAATTTCTTGAACATGAACTTCAGGAAAGGAAAAATATTTCTAAGTGTCGGGTAACCCATGTAGCCAATGACGGTTCGTTGATGGCTCATAGATAGGGTTGTATGTGAGGGTACCAAACATGAATGAAATTTGGAGTTTTAGGAAGGAGACCTACAATTAATAGCACGGTCTATAGACCATTACATGACCTCTGGAAACCCTTCGTAGATAAGGCCTAGGAAAGTGAGAAAATTGGCCAGTGTGGAAGGACTCTATGAGTCTAACCATGAGCAGTATGTCAAAGGATAGGCCGTAGAAAAATAGTTTCGTGGTTTGGGTCGACAAAATAGTTTTTGAAGATTAGAAAAGGAGAACAAGATGGACAGGTCTATGGTCCGTGGTTCAAACCACGACCCATAATCGGGCTTTCGTGGATCTCTTTCAACAAATGTAATGAAGTGCAGTTTTGTCATTTCTACCAATCCCAATCCTAAACTAGGTCATTTTGGTGAACTTTAGGACCTTAAATCAGATCCTAAACCCTAAGAATCTCCCATTCCTTTCATTGTCCTACACTCAAAACTTTCTAAGGCATTCATCCTCTCTTCAAGAACAAGCTAAGAAGGCTAGGGTTCAGAAAGGGTCTTTCTTCAACAAAAAATTCCTTCTTCCTAAAGCTTACCAAGGTATGTAAGTTTGATTTTGTGGGTCTTCTTTCACCCACAAAGTCAAACATAATGTCTTTTACCTTTTCTTTAAGTTTCTTAAAGTTCTCATGTATGTTAATAATGATTTCATGATATTTTATGTTATTAGATGGTCTCAATGGTATCTTATGATGTTTTACTAATTATTTACATGTATTTTAGTTGTTGATGATGACCCTAGTGATGATTATTTTGAATGATGAAGTTTGGGCTGTTCTATCATGTTTTGAATAAGCATATATTTTTATGATGATGCATGATTTCATAATTTATGATTTTTCAAAATTAAGGACTTAGCCCACCTAGGTTCAAGTTAAGTTCTACATAATATATGATGATGATTAGGGAATTAAAGAAACATTTAAAGAGATGATTTGTTAAACATATAAGCATATTGATAATTGCCCTAAAAATATTTAAGAAGGTCCCCAAGTTGAAAGGACAATACTCACTTGGTGGTTCCTTAAGTTCGAGCTACTCCTAAGACATTACTTATGATTCGAAGTTTCAAAAATTTAATAAGTTATGCTCTAAAGGTTCTATGGTATGACTTAGCGTCGAATGAGGCATTATGGCGAGGTTCAGTAAGGGAACCCTAGAAGCAACCCTTTGCCCCATTAAGTATGTGCCAATATAAGAACCCTTATAGGCTAGACTACTGGATCCACATAGGCTATTGATGTTATATAAAGATGCATGCGAAGTGACAGAGTTCCATCTGGAAAGTGGTCTCCCTGTGCCAACATAAGGGGTTATGTTGGATTCCATGTAGTAGCTCATATGATCTTATAATGTCGGTTAAGGTCTACCCCGCCAAGCTCATGACTCTATGATATGGTTCCACCACATGTGAATTTTCATGAATTGATTCTCATTCATATTGAATGATATTTCACGTGCATGCTTAATCTCATGTTAATGTACTTTTACTGTTACATACATACACATATATATGTATGTTTGTGTGTATATTTTACCTATGAATGATGACATTAAAATTTCATCTTTGCATTGCATCCCACATACTTAGTACATTCCAAAAGTACTAATACATATTTTGCTTTCATGATTTAACCAGGTAGGGGCAAGTGCTCCTCCACTGGCTCGTGGCTAATTTTCAGGTGTTCAAGAATATACTTTTGTGGTGAGCCCTTAGTTTGGGTTTCTGCCATTTTCATTCTTGCTATGTATTTGAGAAACATTGGATATGTTTCCCCTTTAAGGCTTTTACATTTTATGTTGTTTATGTATGGAGGCCTTTCTATTTGATAAAAATCGACTATTATCGATTTTGTCCATCCTTAGTTTAGTCGGTATGCTTTATGGAAAAATGCTGATGTTACCTTTTTAATGTTGTTTCATTGTCATCATATGGATGTATAGTCCCTTCCCCATTTTACTTCAGCAAATGTTTGGTTTTATTCCTATGAATCTTGGGATATTTAAGATGGCTTAGGTGAGGTGCCCTCCGGTATCTCATTCGCTGTGTGACGACTAGGGCCTGGATCAGGTTGTTACAATTTCAATTGGGTATCCATAGTTTTCTATGTTTGTCTCGCTATTAAATAAGATTTGTAGAAGGATTTTCATCTGTTGTGTTTCCTATGACTGAGTTGGCTCAAAAGAAGGTGAAATTTCAATGGACGAAAGAGTATGAAAGGACTTTCTAGACATTGAAGGATCGTCTTATTCATCCCCTATATTGACATTGCAGAAAGGACCGATTATATAGGTTTATTATATATTGTGATGCCTCATAGGTTGGATTTGGGTTTGTGTTGATGTAGCATGACAAGGTTATATCATATGCTTCTAGACAACTTAAATCACACAAATGGAATTATCCCACCCATGATCTTGAATTGGTGGCAGTTGTGTATGCCTTAAAGATTTGGCAGCACTATTTTTATGGGGTGTATGTTGACATATTCATCCATCAAAAGAACCTAAAATATGCATTTAATGAAAGGGACTTGAATGTTTGACAAGTTCCTTGAACTATTAAAGACTATGACATATGTGTGTTGTACCATCCGAGTAAAGTTGATGTTGTTGCCGCTGCTCTTAGCCAATTGTCCATGAATAGTGTTGCCCATATTGAAGATGAGAGGGAAGAGTTCATTAATTATGTGCATAGATTAGCCAGTTTTGGTATACGATTGACTAACTCCAATGAGGGTGGTGTGCTTGTCCATAATTGTAATGAACCTCCAAGCCATTTGTATGGTTTTGTTGTTATTATGTTGATTTGAGCATATTATAGAGATCTCAAGACTATTGGGTGATTACTGGTCGGGTTATTCGGGAGTTATGTTGATTATTGAGTTAGCTAGGAAGTTATACCCATAAAATAGGTTTTTAAGTAAAGTCCTAGAAAATTGCCTTAGAAGGGAATTATGACGATTCCATTAGGTCCGAAATGGTTGAATTAGGCTAGGAGCCTGTCTGATGCAATTAAATCAGGGATTGCAAATTTAGTTGTCGGAACTAGTTAATAGTTGACCCAGTAATACCCTCGAGAACTGTGCTTTGGATGAGAATTTTGATAGTGTGGTTAGCTTTGAAACGTCAACTTTGGTATAGTGTGACCCTTTGTTTGATATAGAGGTTGTTCAAATGCTATTTAACCCGCCGAGATCTTTCTATTAAAAGTTGTGTATAAAGTAGGACCCTCACTTTATCGCAGGAAGATCCATTGGAAATTCCAACTACACCATTGGATCTGGAACATTAAAATCCGTTGGGTTACACAGATCATTTGCCAAAATAGGAGTCCGAACGAGCCTGAAACGTCGAAAAGAGGGTTAGATGATTGTTAAAGGGAAAAGAGGCAAGGTGGCAGGCCTTAGCGCTGATGCATGGCGTAGTCAGAATCTGCCATGTGATAGCAATGTGTCAGCACATGTCAAGCCCTATATATATGTTGTTTCACGAAATGTTTTTAATATATTACTCTCAACTTCATACCGCGATTTTGAGCTCGTTTTTCATCCGATTTTAGTGATTCAAAATGCTACGTGACTTGAATTTTTTCAAGGAATGTCGGGTGAAGTCGAATTTGATATTTTGACACATATTTTGAGATATAGTTTTGCTTTTTTCATTGATATATCGAGAATGAGTTAAAACTTTACATTGCAATATCTCAGTCATTTCTCTATGAAATTAAGTGAAATTTGTATCTAAATTGTTCTACATTCCGGGAGGAACACTGTGGTAAACTGGATTTCACTAATTTTGCCTGGTTTTTGAGAATTTTGACCGAGAAAATTTTGAAAAGAATATTTCTCTAGTAATGTTTTCAACTTTTTTTGGGCCTTCTCTCGATCTTCTGCGGTCCATTTTGGGCCAAGTTGGCTTTGGATTTAGGGTGATGTGGGGATTATTTTTGTTGTTTTTGTATATTGAGTGTGGGCCCCAATTTTTCCTATTTTAGTTGTAATTGATGTAATTTCACCCATTTCTTCATATTTTATAGTTAAATCAATCGTAATGTTCTTATAGCTTATGTTTTGATAGCTCAGCAACATCAGGATGTAATTCGGAAGGGAAAAGCTTAGCTAGATTGACTCAGAGAAAGAGAGGTCGGATGCCAGGTAGACTAGGCTTTCTCTAAACCCTAGAATGAGCTGAAATGTTTGCATATTTGAGTTGGAATATGTAGGAATGTACTGTTTAAGGATTGCGTTGTGGAGTATATGTTGTATATGGCTAGCTATGATATGTGTATTATCTATATATATAATGTTCTAGGAAGGTAGTTGTTGTATTGAGGGATGTGTTGGCTGTAGCTACTATATTACCTGAGTTCTTACATTATATGACTTAAAAAGGGCCTGAAAGGGGTTGGCAGGAGCTATGAACATGTGACAGGTATGAACACCGAGGTTGACTCTTCCTTGTATATGTGTGTGGTTTGAGGCTACTGGATATACTAGCT
>JAABOM020063129.1:0-92272 GCA_011800125.2 Solanum clarkiae | reverse complement strand
TAATTGAAAGATAAAGTACATTGTTTACTGATAGGTGGTAGCCCGAGGGGTGGAAGAATCACCTAGCCAGGGACGATACTATCATGGGTGGTAGCCCGAGGGGTTAAGGAAGAACCTATCCAGGGACGATCCTATCACGGGTGGTAACACGAGGGATTAAGGAATAACCTAGCCAGGGACGATCTTGATATAGTTTTACCACTGATCAGTTGGCCATTTGTATTACAATTGTGCACAAATTATATAGTAAAGGTAAAGTGATACAAAGAACATAAAGTAGATGATTCCAAAGTATAACCAAAGGTGGTCTCTTATCCTACACCAGTGTATAGTTTCATTTGAGTTGTTACTTCATGTACAGTATATCCTTCCTTACATATTCAGTACACTATCTTGTACTGACATCCCTTACAGGGGACCTGCATATCATGCTGCAGGTACAGGTGCTAGTAGATCTCCCCAGTAGGAGTACAGGATATTCAACTGTTGTTACCAAGCTCCAGGTTGCTTCGGGCCTTTGTATATGTTTGGAGCTTATACGTTTGTATAGCGAAGTTTGTTGAGATGGGGCCTGTCCTGACCCTTCTCAGTTTCTTTTCCTTATCTAGAGGCTTTGCAGACTATGTAAATTAAAGTGTGGTCATGCCTTGTACTTTAGACACCATGGCCCCAACATCCTAGTCATATGCATTTCCTTTTGGCTTGTTATCACTGTTTATTTTCTTAAAGGCATGTCAAACATAGAAATCCCTTATAATATGTATAGAAAGAGCATAGATACAGGTTAGTTCTCCCGGGCCTTATTGGCAACGGGTGCCGATCCTCCCTAACTGGACTTGGGGCGTGACAATATGTTGGGCTCAACTTGCCATTCTTAGAAAAATGAACCACACCCTTCATGGCTAACACCTTCAAATAAACCCAATCACCAACTTGGAATTCAAGATCCCTTCTCCTTATATCGGCATAGGACTTTTGGCGACTTTGGGTCGTCTTCAACCTTTCTCTAATCATCCTAACCTTCTGAAGAGCCTCCATATCCCGATCCCGTCCTAACAAAGCCACCACATCAACCTCAAATCACCCTACCATTGATCTACAACACCTATCATAGAGAGACTCAAAAGGTGCCATACCGATACTAGATAGATAGCTATTGTTATAGGCAAATTCAATCAATGAAAGATGATAATCCCAACTTCCCTTAAGCTTCAATACACAATCCCTAAGCGTATCCTCAAGTATTTGGATAGTTATTTTTGCTTGGTCATCTATTTGAAGGTTAAAGGCTGTACTAAGCTTAACTCTTGTACAAAGGCCCCTTTGAAAGGATATCCAAAAGTGTGAAGTAAATTGAGCACCACGATCCAATATGATAGACAAATGAACCCCATCCAACCTCACAAAGTCATGAATATATAGCCTAGCACAATCTTCAGCCCCATACATGGTGTTAACCGGTAGAAAATGAGCTGATTTTGTCATCCTATCAGCGACAACCCAAATGGAATCAAAACCCTTTCTAGTCTTGGGCAACCCAACTAGAAAATCCATATTAATCTCTTCCCACTTCCAAGTGGAAATCTTAATATCTTGTGCTAGGTCACTCAACCTTTAGTGTTCGGCTTTGATTTGTTGACAACTATGACAACCAGAAACAAACTTGGCTATGTCCCTCTTCATGCCTCCCCATCAATACACATCCTCAAATCTTTATAAATTTTGGTGGAATCTGGGTAGATAGAATAAGAAGAATTATTGGCCTCATCAAGGATCTTCTCCGACAAGCCATCATACAAGGTACACACAACCTACCATGGTACCTAAGGGCACAATCTCCCCCCTTGGAAGAAAACCTCCACCTTGCCCTCTTTCACCAAGGCCTTCAATTCCAACAAGGAGGGATCAAGATCTTGCTTCGCGATCACCTCATCAACCAAGGAAAACTTAGAACTACCAACAACAACACCACCACATTATCCACCTCTTCCAACCTAACCCCCAATCTAGCCAACCGATGCACCTACATAGCCATCCCTTTATCACCACCATCAATATGAACTAGTCTACCCATAGAAACCCTACTCAAAGAATTCGCCACCATATTAGCCTTATCGGGATGATAATGTACACTTGGTTTGATGGTCATGCTCTAAGAAAACGGTCGCTATCAGTAATTAGCCTAACCAAGGTTAGGTTCGAATCCACAGGGAATACAAGGCTTAACTACGAGATTTTACTGCTAATCTTTTGTAGTATCTATAACTACAATCTCTAAATGGGGGGGGGGGGGAGGGGTTTGTGATTCAAAAACATCATAAAATAAACACTAATTAAAATGCAAGAAAATACTCAATTTTGGGGACAACTTGGGAATTGTATTCCCTATGGTTCGTGGACTAAATAACCCTAGATAATCATAACTATGACTAGTGGATCGCATGTAGGACGGTAACTTAGATTCTTCCAGCCCTCTTATGAAGTTGAAGGTCGAATTTCACCATGGTGCTTAGTCAGCTTCCACGGCGTGCCAACTAACCGTTACCTATTGTCCCAATCAACCTTCCTTCTGTTAGATTTAGTCGATTAGATAGGAAGACATCAACCAAATCTTTTCATCTACTTTCCTTTTCCTATTCGTCACTACCTTGGTCGGGATCATGATAGTAGGTGGGGTTTGGTGTTGACCACCACCAAACATCATTAATCATGCAGGAAAATAGACAATACATGCAAAGCCCCAACCATAGACATGCATAAAACCTAGGTCAACTCAAGTCAACTACCCATGGTTCCCATAACCCCAAGTTGTGGGTGCTTAGCCACTCATGGCTAAGATAAAACACACAAATATGCAAGTAAATACATAGTTGAGAGTTTCACCAACAACAATGAAGGAAATGGGCACCATAAGTTGCAAACCCACAAGCTTGATTGATAAAAAATTAGTACAAGGAAAGATTTGCTATCCCAAAATGGGTTTTCCAAGAGAGGACAATAAACTACTAAAAACATAAGAAAATCTTCAAAATGTAATAGAGAGGTGTCTACTATTCTAACTCCCCTCGAAAACCTAACTTAAACTATTTATAGTGTTTACAAAACAACTCTAGGAATTATGCAGAAAAGACAGCTGGCATCTGATAAATTTCACAGTTAAGACTCGTAGGTTGGCCCATGAGTCGTATTTGGGGTCTAGTATAAGGTTCTCGACATCTTGGACTTAACTGGTACAACTAATAGGTACGAGCCATTGCCTGGGCTATGAATCATATGTTTATCTCGTAGTCTTGGTCTTCAGTTTGTGGTCCAATATTTGGGCCCTTTGATTCTTGCTACGAGTCCACTTATACGAGTCGTCGTGTGTTTTACGACTTATAGGCTGGGCTCGTAGGGGTGATCTTTACTTGGAAGATTTTTGATTTTTGGACTCTGATTCTTGCTACAATATAATCTATGAATCGTAGCGTGAGCTACGACTCGTAGGTAGGCTCATATGGCCTATGCTTCAGCTAAATCTGCAACTTTTCTTCAAAATCATGCCAACCTAACTTTTTTGCAAGATTAACACAAAAACACATCAAAACACTAAAAAGTCACTTTAAGAACTCACAAAATACCTTGTTTCAGGCAGTAAATATGTTGAATTTTGACATCACATCAGCACCCTGAACTTTGAATTGTTGTTTGTCCTCAAGCGACGATTCAATCTATATAGAAAAAGAGAAATACATAGCAACTAAACCAATTGCATATATATCACTTCTCTAATTCAGGTACCCAACTACCATCTCCAAAATAGGATTGTGGATTTATTTAGCAAACAGGAACATGATGATATACCTGGCAATCCAACAATGATAAGCTAAGGAGCATCAACCGTCCACAATCACTGGTATAGTCATATGCTACTCAAGTAGCGCAAATACCCTCACTAGAAAGAAGTCCCTTATGATCACTCAAAAGCATTTTAGAATTCAGGGACTAAGGAAGAATTCTCACTCTCACAACTGAATTTAATACATATTGACTAACACCATAGGCTTGCCTCTATGCTCACCTTCTGGCTTGGTGATAAAGTGGAGGTGTATCACTTTACGACTTATAGGCTTGTAACATAGGCTCAGGGTGCTTAGATGAGGTATTTTGGGCAAATAGTTACTAAAGCAATCCTTGAACCATCTTTACCAACACTTTTTGCTATCATAATCCACCCCTTTTTAAACAAATCCACACTTATTCTCCTATTTTGAACTTTTCTCAAGTGCTTTCTTTCTCTTTTTAGCTAAGGCTTTATTCCAAACTCATTTTTGCTACTTTTTCTTCAACTCAAGGCACTTTTCTTTTCTTTTTCTTCACTCGATTCAAGCTTTTTCATTTCTTTTTGGATTTCCCAACTAACCACCTTAATATTATTACTTTTGCCACAATAACGACCACCATCAAATTAGGCTTTTAGCCTCAGGTGAAGTACACAATATCTATGCCTCAAACCAGGGCCACTAACTGCAGCCACCCTCAACTTAGGCCTATGGCCTCAATCAAGTTTCACATGTTTAACGATAGACCAGGGCCAATATCAAGGCATTTCATCCAACAAGGTTATGATAGAAAGGTACCAACAAAAATGAGTACATAATAAGCTCAAAAGTTTGGAAAATGGATTCTTTCACCCCTTGGCTGGTGGGTTATTTTAGGCCAAAAGTGGTTTCACTTAAAGAACAAAGGCCTAAGATCCTTTTCATATCCACCACATCACCAAACTAACTTTTAGAGCAACAAGCAAGTTTTGGGTCTATACAAGATGCATAAATACAGCAAAATAAGCTCACAACATACATGATAATTGCATCCACAATCAAGTATAGACTAACAGGTCATACTTTCAGTCTCAGCTTACCTTCACAGTATCTAAACAAACATTGCCAAATACTAAAATATGTATGAATGCATCAACAATCACAACCTCAAAAATTTTGAGGGTACACAATTTTGCACCAAAAGTTTAATGAAAATCAAAGAACTATGTATATACCAAAAGATAACATTACTATGCATCTACAAATTATTTGTACTTCCTAAAATATGCTGGTTCAACAGAAAATTAAACATCCACAAGGAAAATGAAACAAGACAAGAAAACCTTGGGATCGAAAATAGGGGAAGTTATAGACTTGAGGCTACTCAGACTTCGTATTAATCCATAACTTCTACCACCCCACAAAAATATGATACATTATCCTCAAAGTAAAAACACAATGAAAAGATGAACATACAAAAACATAACATAGATATATATACATTTAAAACTAACATTTAACAAAACTAACGTCCAAAACCAAACATTATCCAACAAGAACATCCACAAAAACCAAAATAAAAACAATGTTTTCTAAAAAAAGGACAAAGTATCCATAAAAACAAGTAAGAGTTAGGGTCAAAAGTGGTCAAACATCATGGTGCTTATGCACTAGTCTCGGGTTGGTCTGTGGGGTCCCTCTCCTCCTCTACTAAAGTACCCTCTCCCGGTGGGGTGTGTTGTGCTCTCCCTCTCTCTGAATAGCCACTAACAAAAATGACTCCTACACCACCTCCTTAGGTGTGGTATCCTCCTCCTCAAGTCTCAGCCTCATTAGGGTTCGCTCTGGATCAGCATACTTAGGGGGCCTCTTCTCGCGGGTGTCTGGACAGTCGGTGAGCCAACAAAATGTCTTATCACCAACCGGTGCTACCTCTGGGGCAGGAACAGGGGCTGCCAACAACTGCAACAAGTCTGCCTTGAACCTGGTCATTGAAAAGAGTAGCATCCTTAAGCCTCTTCTGGACTCTAGCCTCGAACGCATCGACCTGTGCATCAACCTCTCAAACTCTATCTTCAACTAAATCTCGGGCAGATGCCCTTAATTTCTCCTCAGCATCCTGAATAATTTGATTAATCAGCGATCGAACCCGTGCTGATAACTCTCACAGCCTGCCCTCTGCTACAACCACCCTGAGCAACAAAGCCTGAAAAGCAACAATAGAGAAAAGAGGGTGAACTTGAAATGTAGTTGTTGCTGGTGCTGGAGTACTGATGGATGGTTTAAACTCGATCTCAACTGCCGGTGTGGGCTATTTAGAAGTTGGAGTAGTGCCCGTAGGAGCTGGAGGTGAACTTGGAACCTATGGCTCGATTAGAAATTGCTCTGGGATAGGAGGTGGGATATCTCGAGGTAAGGCCACCAGGTTCTCATCAGCCTTTATTAGGATGGGATTCATAGTACGTGTTGCCTCTACATGAGGGTCCCGGTGAGGGTCAGTAGAAAAACCTCCTGCACTACATAGTTGATGAATCAAAACTGGAATTATCCGGGCCCAATCTATAGCATACTCATCTAGAAGGCTGGCCAACAATACAACTCTCTCGAGGGTGATCACATTATCCGTAAAAGTTGGCCCAATATGCCAACGGATAATGGACCACCAGAACTTGGCCCGGAATGAGAGGTGGGGTTTTACTATCGAATTTGCGTGGTTTGTGAACTACATCGACTTAACACCCTCATCACAAATATGGCTAATGATACACTGTAGAAGCTCTGTCCTAGTCTTAATGTCCTTCCCAATCACTGTTGTCCTCATCTTCTCAATATGACTATCGTACTCTGCGGTGGACTGAGGGGCTGTATAAGTAGGCCCAAACTGCACTCGTCGGATCATCTCCTCCGAGATATCAACTCTCCTCCCCCAAACTATCACCACCCATAGTCTCAGCTACTCAATTGGTATTTTGTTCTTTGGCAACCCCCAGTGGAGTGTAGCGAGGTACGTTGCATAGAACTTACAGACTATATAAGGGGCTTATTTCCCCAACTGCTGTGTGGTGCATTGTAGCTCATGCTAATCTAACCCAACATCTAATTCAGACACTCTATCTAAGCACGAGCCATTTAGTGGGGACTCCTCATGAAATTGGTTAACCGGCTTGCCTTGCCCCTTTGGCTCCAACACTTGGTCGTATATTTCCTTCAGCCCAGGGATGCATTATTTGCGGTTAGCTACGGGATACGACTCGACCTCCTCCTATTGAGAAGTGCTCTGTGACTCTGACTCTGAACCCGAGTGTGAAGGGGTCATCTATTGCTAGCTGCTGTCTGACCCATCCCCGTTGCCCTATTGTTCATCCTTTTTAGACTGGGAGCAACTACTCACTTGCATGGGTGTCTGAGCTGCAAGTGCTCGAGTTTGATATCAATTGGCCTCTGGGTCTAACCTGACACTTTGGACTTCCACAAAGCCCTCAGAGTGATCAGTGTCGAAGGATTCATCCCCAACCTCCGATGGAGACCTTGAATAGCCCATTTGTCTTTTGGGGGCATTTTAATTGCAAACAAACCATAAAGCAACATGTAAATCCCAGATGTTTGCTTCAATGAAATACAAAGTAAAGAAAAAGAAACAAAAACAAATAAAAATTGACCATGCACTGATACAACTGCAGATGTGCAGGTACGAGTGTCGTTACGACTCATAGGGTGACCTGCGAATTGTTTACTGTCTTGTAAAACCAGTTATGCCTATAAATATTCTTTCTGATCAGAGATGTGAGATGCAGTTATGACTCGTAGGGTGACCTACGAGTAATAGTCTGAGCTCGTAACTATTTTTAGAAACATTTTCAAAACTTAGAAAAGTTTATGAGACCCTCCTTACGAGTTGTACCAAGTACTACGAATTGTTTGTGGGTCTCGTATGACAAATATGAAGGGATTATAGGTGACTAATGCTTGCTATAAGGGGCCACTATGACTTATATAGGAACTTAAGAGTCGTAGGAGCGCCTCGAAGCTGAGCATAGAAGTCACCTGCAATGCTTAACCATTTCCCACACCAGGCACAAATTCAACACAAAATTCAACTTAGTCTTACAAATAAGACCAAAGCACGACTAAAGGGAACACAATCAATTCCATAATAGCATTAACAATTTAAAACAACCATTATCCCTAAGAGTAGAAACCAATTGTACATTTCGTCAAACACATCGACCATAGAGTACTTGGCAAACTAAAACTTGACAACTACAAAATACTCCTTGGGAAGCAATTTCCACACTTAGCAATTCAATCTAACCCCAAATGGTCAAGCATAGTTATCACACACCCACACTATCTAAAATTCAATTTCGAAAACCATTAAGACTGTAAGTGATCAAGAATTACACATCACATACCAAAATCACAAATTTCATACTCACAATCAGCACTAAAGAATTTAAACAAGGTTTAATCCACAACTCAACTCTTTAAAAGCCTAAAAACCCTAGATTACAGTTATAGTGTAATAATCAATGTATGACATGCTTAAACATGATCAAACTAGACTTACACTCATATAGGGAACAATGCTCATCACCAAAGATTGAGAAATTAAATCAAAGAGCTTACCAATTGGATTAAGTAGTGAACCAAAGAAAAGAGGAGTGAAATGTGTGTCGAAACCCCAAAAATTTATACCCTCGCCAGAATCCTTGCTGAAAAATGACATGCATATTCGAGAATTTGGTCAAACAAATGATATGGGTGATGGGGGAGGGTTTCCCGTCACTCTTTAGGGTTTCAGAATTTAATTTGGTGGTCAAATGTTTTGTTGACCCGCCTTTTAAATGAAATCGAGTCAGTGATTAAAATGCTGCAGATCGAGGCTATGAGACACCAACTATGAGTCGTAGGCCATCCTACTACTCGTGGGTCCTAATTTCTTACTAGATCCAACACTTGATTAATATCTAAGAATCATACTTGGGCACTACGAACCCCACTTACAATTCGTAGGGAATCCTACTAATCGTAAGGTTGGCTCGTAGTGTGTGTGCAAACTTCAGCTACTTACTGTTTCCCCTACGAGGCACGACTACGAGTTGTAGTGAATACTACGACTTGTAAGCCTGCTCGTAGGAGCTACTCCAAGTCCAATTTTTTTGATCTTCAGTTCTTCCACTTTTTACCCGCAAACCAATTTTGAAAGCATGGAAAACCTAAAAAAAATATTACAATTGCATTTTTGTATCTTAATTTAATCAAACAACAACTACCACTATAAGTCTCAGAAAAACAAATAATTAGCAAAATGCTTGGGTTGCCACCCAAGAAGCACCTTGTTTAACGTTGTCGCCTGACTTTGTCATTTTTCTTTATCAACTATCACTGTGTGTCCACACCTCACTTTTGCATTCATCTGGGTGTTTCGTGGATTGGCAAATATTGAACACAACTTCTGCATCGTTAACCCTGAGCTATAGCTGACCTGAATCCATATCTACTAGTGGTCTCCCAGTGGCCAGAAATGGTCTCCCCAAAATGATGGACACCTCAAAATCAACTTCACAGTAGAGGATTAAAAAAACTGTCAGAAAGATGAACTTATCGAATTTAACAAGCACATACAAAAGGATTCGTTCCAGCTTTTTAATGGTTCAATCTGACATAACTAACCTCATTCGTGTAGGGGTAGGAGTACCAAGGCAAAGCTTCTTGAATATGACATAAGGCATTAAATTGATGATTGCTCCTAAGTCACATAATGCTCTTGCAAATCCAACATCACCGATAGTGCAAGGGATGGTGAATGTCCAGGGGTCTTCTCATTTTTGCACAAGACATTTGGTCATAATTGCACTACATTGTTGGAGTTCTTGTAAGAACTCTTGGCTCGAAGTGTTCTTCCTGGTGACCAAATCCTTCATGTATTTGGCATATCTGGATATTTTCTCCATGGCCTCCAAGAGAGGAATGTTGATGGATAATTATTTTAACAACAACAACAACAATAACATACCCCAGTGCCTCAAAAGGCTCCCGCTCATTGCGGGGTGAGTGGGGGTCGGATGTACGCAGCCTAACCCCTATGTTTAAAAACATAAAGCGGCTATTTACAGATGGATATTTGTTTTAACATTGACCAGAAATTCTTGAACTTGCCATCTTCTTCCTTCTTCTTTAGACTTTGTGGGAGTGAGGAGGTTGTTTTGGGATTGATTTGGCTTTCTCTTGCTCTCCCACCTATTGGTCCTCTACTCCCTTACTCCTTGTACCTTCTTCCTTAATCATCACTTTGCTAGTCATGGCTCTCTTCTCAACCTTATCTTCAACAATTGGCATAAGGGGGTCCATAGTGCTTTTGCCACTCTGAGTTATCAAAGCCATGCAATGCCCTTCATTCTTAGGATTTTGAACTGTGTTGCTAGGTAGGGTGCCTTTCTAGCATTGGTTCAGCTGGGAAGACACTTGCCCAAATTGTTGTTCAAGTTGCTCGATTGCCACCGAGTGAGACTCTATTTTTTTTAATACTTGAAATATCTTCTTTTATCTCCTTTAGATTTTCATCTAGGTGGTCAGCTCGTTTCAACAGTTTTTCGAACATATCTTCAATTCTAGAATTGCTTGATTCGACATCACGATTGTGTGATGGCATATAAGGACTATTCTTGTAGCCCTCTCTTCTTCCCTATTTTGTTTTTGGCACACACTCTCTCTCTTTGTCTTTCTCTCTCATAGTATCCACCCCGGTTGTCTCTATACATCCCATCACAGTTGAAATTCCAACCTTGATTCTCGTAACCTTGCCTCCAATAGTCCGAATTGGACCCTTAGGGGCTATTCTGGAAACTCGCCGCTTGGTTGCTCACATGATAGGCATCCTCATCAAAGAATTGATCATCATACACATGAGTAATTGGGGGTTGGTGAGCTATTACCTTTACACTAGCTTTGGTTTACTTCAAAACCAAATCCATGCCAGTACGGAGTTGAGCAAGTTGCTCCATAGTCTTTTCATTCACTTTAGCCTACTCACTATTTGTGGTAACGCACAAAAACTCTTTGTATTACTATGCTCTCTCTGACCCCATGCTTTATTGGTCTTCACCACATATTCCATTCTTCCGGCTACTTGCTCAAATGGTTCATCAAGAAAACCACTTCCCATGATCGTGTTGGTGCAAGCTTTGCTATTATCATCAAATGCTCTATAGAAGATCTCGACCAAAGAATTATCAACAATTTTGTGATCAGGGACCATCCACAAGCATTTGGTGAATCTCTACCATGTAGTGCTAAAAGAGTCTCCAAGTAATTGCCCGAAGTTGTTAATTTGGTCCTTAAGCTTCAGCTTCTTCGACCTTCGGAAATATCTATCTAAGAACACCCTCTGTAGCTCAGCACAACTCGTGATGGTACTCGAAGGTAGTCAGACAACCGTTCAATTGCATTGCAAGTCAGTGACAATGGAAACATCCTCAATCCAATAGTGTCAATAGAAATATTTTTTGTCCCCATGAAACTTCCGCACATGAAAATGACATTTTGGAGATGACGGTGGGGATCCTTTGACAGTAGCCCTGTGAATAGGCCATAGTTTTGGAGCATTTGGAGTAATCTATTTGATACAGTGAACTTAGCATCTATCGGTAGAGGGGGCAATACTATAGAGCTGATAACATCTAGCACCATAGGGTTCAATCGGTACTGATTCCAGCCATAAGCATTTGCATTGAAATCTCTATGTTTTGGACGGTTAACCCTTGGTGGTGGAATCTCCTCTATTCTTAAGTCTTTCTCATTCATATACATATCCTCCTCAACCTCAATGTCCTCATCCACTTGAGCCATCTTTCTTGGTAGTCAATAGATTTTCAAATTTAGTGGAGCTAAGGGGTTTCCTTGGCTTCTTGTGTTTGGCGTACAACCTAGTACACTCTGCAAAAGAAATCAAACAATAAAAACAAAAACAAAAGTAAAGTGCAAGAGACTCTATAAACTAACACTAGAATTAACTAAAAATGAAAACAAATCAAAACCTGGCCGTATTCCCTGGCAACGGTGTCATAATTTTTGAGCTGACGGTCATGCTCCAATAAGAAAGTGGTCATTATCAGTAATTAACCTAACCAAGGTTAGGGTCGAATCCATAGGGAATACATGGCTTGAGTACAAGATATCACAGTTAATCATTTCTAGTATCTATAACTACAATCTCTAAAAGGGGGGGGAGGTTGTGATTCGAAAATAACATAAAATGAACTCTAATTAAAATGCAGGAAAACACTCAATTTTGGGAACAACATGGAAATTGTGTTCCCTATGGTTCATTGACTAAATTACCCTAGATAATCGTAGCTACGATTAGTGAATCGCATGTAGGATGGTAACTTAGGTTCTTCCAGTCCTCATATGAAGTTGAAGGTTGAATTTCACCATGACGCTTAGTCGGCTACCATGCCGTGACAACTAAGCGTTACCTATTGTCCCAGTTAACCTCGCATTGGTTAGGTTGGGTCGATTAGATGGGAAAACATCAATCGAATCCTATCATGTACTTCCTTTTTCCAATTCATCACTACCTTCGTCGAGAGCATAATTGTATGTGGGTTAGGTGTTGGACACCACCAAACAACATTAATCATGAAGGGAAACAGAAAATACATGCAAAGCACTAATCATAGACATGCACAAAACCTAGGTCACCTCAAGTCAACTACCTATGGTTCCCACAATCCCAAGTTGTGGGTGCTTAACTACTCATGGCTAAGATAAAACACACAAATATGCAAATAATAGATATAGTTTAGAGTTTCACCAATAACAATGAAGGAAATGGGCACCACAAGTTGCAAACCCACAAGCTTGATTGATCAACAATGAGTACTAGGCAAGATTTGCGATCCCCAAAATGGGTTTTCCAAGAGAGAACAATAAACTACTCTAAAAACCTAAGAAAATCTTCAAAATGTAATGGAGAGTTGTCTGCTATTCGAACTCCCCTCAAAAACCTAACTTAAACTATTTATAGTTTTTGCAAAACAACGCGAGGAATTATGCAGAAAAGACAGTTGGCATCTGATTAATTTCGCAGTTATGACTCGTAGGTTGGCCTATGAGTCATAGTTGGGGTCTTGTATAAAGTTCTTGGCATCTTGGACTGAATTAGTACTACTCATAGGTACAAGTCAGTGCTTGGGCTATGATTCGTACATTTGTCTAGTAACCTTGGTCTTCAGTTTTTGGTCCAATATTTTTGCCCTCTGATTCTTGCTACGAGTCTACTTATACGAGTTATAGTGTGTCTTATGACTCATAGGCTGGGCTCGTAGGGGTGACCTTCACTTAGATGATTTTTGATTTTTGATTTCTGATTCTTGCTATGGTATAACCTACGTCTCATAGCGTGAACTACGACTCATAGGTAGGCTCGTATGGCCTATTCTTCAGCAAAATCTGCAACTTTTCTTCAAAATCATTCCAAACCTAACTTTTTTGCAAGATTAACACATAAACACATCAAAGCACTAAAAATCCTCTTTAAGAGCTCACAAAATCCCTTGTTTCAGTCACCAAATGTGTTGTATTTTGACAACACATCAACACTCATATCATAATCCTTAAGAAGTTCTAGCCACCTTCTTTGTCTCAACTTGAGATCCTTTTGAGTGAAGACATATTATGCTGTATTTTTGGTGAACACATCAACATGCACCCCATAAAATAATGTCACCAAATTTTCAAAACAAATACTACGGCAACCAATTCAAGATCATGAGTAGGATAGTTCTTTTCATGCACTTTGAGTTGTCTAGAAGCATAGGTTATCACCTTACCGTTTAAGAGCGGACACAACCTCATCTTTTGAGGTTTGGAAGCTCCTTTAACACTCATCGGTCCACACAAACTTAGCCTTCTTTTGTGTCAATTTTATCATGGTAGAGGTGATAGAAGAGAACCCATTCACAAGCCTCCAATAGTAACCTGCTAAGCCTAATAAGTTCCTAATATCCGATGGGGTCAATGATTTAGGATAATTTCTAATCACATCAATCTTCTTAGGATCCACCTTAATACTATCCCCCGACACCACATGTCCTAGGAAGACAACTTCCTTCAAGGAAAATTCACATTTTTTATATTGAGCATACAACTTCTCTTCGCTCAGTCTTTGTGGCACAACCCTCAAATGTACCATATGCTCCTCCTCACTATGTGAATAGATCAAAATATCATCAATGAAGACCACAACTAATGAGTCAAGGTAGGGTATGAAGACCCTATTCATTAGATCCATAAAGATGGATGGTGCATTGGTCAACCCAAAAAACATAATTGCAAATTCATAATGCCCATACCTAGTCTGGAAGGTCGTCTTGTGAATGTCACACTCCTTCACCTTCACTTGATGATACCTAGACACCAGATCAATCTTAGAGAAGTGGCTAGCCCCTTGCAATTGGTCAAACAAATCATCAATTCTTGGAAGATTATACCTATTCTTGATGGTGACCCCATTTAGTTTCCCATATTCAATACAAATTCTAAGAGACCCATCTTTCTTCTTCATAAACAACGTCGGTGCACACTAAGGGGATTGGCTAGGCCCAATAAAACCCTTCTCCAACAAGTCTCTCAGTTGTTCCTTCAACTCCATTAACTCCACTAGGGTCATACGATAAGGGGGATAGAAATTGGTTGAGTATCGGGTAGGAGGTGTATACCAAAGTCTATTTCCCTTTCGAGAGGAACACTAGGAAGGTCATTTGGAAAGACATCGAGAAAATCATTGATAATCGAAACCAATTCTATGGAAAGGACTTTGGACTCCACATTCCAAACCCTTACAAGATGATTAAGACACCCCTTAGAGATCAACTTACGGGCTTTAATGCAAGAGATGAACCTACCCTTTAGCACCACATCATGACTTTCCCACTCAAGGACAACTTCATTTGGGAATTGGAATTTGACCCTATGATTCTACAATCAGTAGAGACATAGTATGCATGCAACTAATCCATCCCAAGAATGACATCTAAATCAACCATATCCAACTCAACAAGATCACAAGGCAATATTTTATGCAAGATGCACATGGGACAATTTCTATAGACCTTTCTAGCAACAATAGATGCACCAACAGGAGGAGACACCCCATACGACTCATGCAACAATTTGGGCTCAACGTGGAACTTTTTGGTAACAAAAGGGGTATTATAAGAAAGAGTGGCACCAAGATCAATCAATGCATACACATCAAAATCAAAGATTTTTAACACACTGGTGATGACATCGGGAACCTCCTCAACCCCTTGCCTTCCATGCGAAGAATAAAACCAATTGTGACTTAGGGCACCATCTTGTCAACCACCTCTCTCCAAAGGAACCACATTAGTATTTTGTGGACGAACTTCCTTACATTTGTTGCGATTTAGAGGGCAATCAATCTTTTTGTGACCTACCTCCCCACAACCATAGTATGCATTAGTATCTCTCAAGCATGGGCCCTTATGAACCTTACCACATCTTTGACACACATCATTGGGATCCATAACACCAACACTTTGGCTCCTCAGGAAGTCATTAGCAAACCCCCTATTAGAAGCATTAGAAGACCCTTGGCTTTGGTGGAGCCATCCACCCATTTGACCTTGGAACTTGCCATCAAAATGGGCCCTCTTGGCCTTATGACCCCTCCTCTTCCTCAACTTCTCCTCCTCCTTTTGTTCAGCATAACTCATCAAACGAGACAAGTCCATGTCACTAATCAACATAGCGGGCCGACATTCCTCACTCACCAAGTCGAACACACCCATCACATATTTGTTCATTCTAGACCTTGAGTCGCCAACCAAGTGTGGAGAATATTTTGAATATTGGTTGAAATTGAGGGCATACTCCCTCACACTCAAAGATCCTTGTTTCAATTTCATGAATTCCACCAATTTAGATTCCCTAAGCTCACGAGGGAAGAACCGATTAAGAAAGGCCGCTTTGAACTCTTACCATAGAATCACATTGTTGACTCCCTTATCCTCGTTCCATTAATTGTACCATATTTTCACTACCCCTTTTAGTTGGTCAGCCGCCAACTCTGCCTTATTTTCCGACCGCACACCCATGATAGCCAATACCTTGTAGACCTTATCAATGAAGTCTTGAGTGTCCTCATCTACCTTTGACCTATAGAATTCTGAGAGATTTATTCTCATGAAGTCTCTCTCTACTGGTGTAGGTGCATGAGCGAGCTTGGGCCCCTTGATTGGCTTCATTAGCTACAACTTTGCAAGCAAAGTGAGAGCATCCCGAAGCTCTCCATGAGCTGGTTTCTCCTCAAGTGTGCGGGCTCTTATTCCTCTTGTGTTAGGTGAAAAAACCTTACTTTAACTCTATAGCATGACTTAGAACATGAAGAATGAAAAGATTTCCTAAAACGTCTCATAGCCACTTACTCATAGTTGTGATGCACCACATAACTATGAATAAGACTCAATAGATGCAGTGCCTAGGACTCTGAGGATCTAACAACCTAGTGTTCTGATACCAAATTTGTCACAACCCATGCCTAGGGCATAGACGTGATATGGCGCATGGGGAACCCGAAGGGACCCCAAGCAAGCCTCTTAACATATCATTACACATCTATGGTCGTGGAAGCAAGAAAATAACAACAAGAGATAGTAAACAGGGATAATCAGGGATAAAGAACAACATTCATATCATAAAACATCAATAAATAGGAGAGTCAAGGCTTATAGCATATATACATATCATATCCAATAACACCTCTACTACATAGAGAAGAGCGAGGGCTAAGACTAGCAACTGAGCTCACCCTTATAGTAAATACATATAAAAAAAAGATAGTCTTAGAACATAGCATAAGATCATAAACATCATCCCTGGAACGGAGGACTAACCAACAAGCTTGAGAGATATCGTACTAACCACGTGGAAGAGGAGGATGATTAAGCGGTGCTCCGGTTCATACATGGTGACATAATATAGGTATAGAGTATGTGTTAGTACGTTTGAATGTACTAAGTATGTAAGATGCAATGCAACAAATGATAAACACCATAAACGAAATGCATAGCATAGGCAATGAATAAGTTTTTGGCAATATGGCATTTATGAATGATGCTTGATGTAAAACCATGCTTATATCTATCATATTACATATGTAAGAAGAGACCACTATCATATAGGTTGATTGTTGCATCCTACTACACTTGGTGATTGAGGTACCAACCCCATCAATTCGTTGGTGGATTGTTGCACCCTACCACCCTTGATGACCAAGGTACAAACCCCTTAACATGGTTGGTTCATCATCACACCCTACCACCCTTGGTGACCGAGGTACAAACCCTCCGATATAGTTATCAAGGTATGAACCCTTTGACACGGTTACTAGGCGCACAACCCTCGAGTAGGGCATGGTCACATTCCAACACTATAGAGATAATATCATATACATACATTCATCTAATCATCATTTCATCATGATATAGTGAATTAACTCATAAAACATGCATTGGCCCTTCAATTTCTAATGATAACCATAACCAGATATTTTATCAAACCCCTGGCGGGTGTGTAGTGCTACTGTAAAACCATGCAATTTAAGGATGAAATAATGCAAAGAAAATCTAATGTAAAACCATCAATCAATACTTGGTAACACCCTCAAGCAGTATGCATTAAAGCCCTTCATCAAATCTCACAATAGATCTTATATTCATAGCTCAGAATATTGTTAAACAATCACAATTTCATAAACCCCACCATAGTGTGCAGTAAATTTCATAATAAATAAGATGCATGAGTAAATTAACTATAAATCATGCAAATTTAAGTAAATGAAAGCTTAGGCATCATGGGTGAAAGGAAACTATGAAAGAAACCCACATACTTTAGCTTTGGAAAATAGCTTGATGATGATTAGAGATGGAGACTTGAAGCTTGAATGTGAACCTTATGATCCAAATAGGTTTTGTGAGTTGAATTTAGGAGTAAAATATTTGGCTAAGTGTTTGAATGAGTATTGGAGGATGTTTAGAATGATGTTATGGTGAAATATGGCTAAGTATAGGTATTGTCACATTTGGGAAACTTAGGCCCAAGACTCAAAAGCCTTGGATCGGACTTGACGCACCAGGGTTGGAAAAATGAAATTGTGATTTGTTTGCTCTAAAATCAGGGTTAGACTCATTCCCCAATAAATGTGACCCCTTGATCAAGAATATGAAATTGAATTTTTGATATCACATACAAATTTTGAGAAATATAAAAATTATGATTTACGGCACTTCTGAGGAAAATATTTGGGCACTTTTTAAGGTTATTTCAGTCTATTTTAGTTTCGAGAGGGACACTGGGAAGCTCATCGGGAAAGACATCAAGAAACTCATTGACAAATGGTACTGACTCAATTGGAAGGGATTTATACTTGACATCCCTAACCTTCACAAGATGTTAAATGCGACCTTTGGAAATAAAAATTTAGACTTTGAGACAAGAAATGAATCTATCCTTGACCACCACATTATGAACTTCGCACTCTAGAATGGGCTCATTAGGGAATTAGAATTTCACCCTATGGGTACTATAAGCAATGGAGGCAAAATATGCAAGCAACCAATCCATCCCAAGAATAATATCAAAATCTACCATGTCAAGTTCAATAAAATTACAAGGTAAGACTTTACGCAACATGAACACAGGATAATTTCTATACTCTATTAGCAACAATGGACTCACCAATGGGGTAGATACTTCATAAGAACAACAATTCTGGACACACATGAATCTATTTAGCAATAAAAAGGTTAATGAAAGAAGGAGTGGCACCCGGATCTATCAATGCATACACATCAAAATCAAAACCTTTAACATGCTTGTAAAGCACCATGCTTAAGTATAATGACCCCTAGAGAGGTATGGTTGAGAACGTTTGCAGTAATCCCTATAATTATTAGTAACCCATGGGAAATGCATTAATTTATGGTCCTTTCCATCACACTCGAAACATGCACTCGAACTCGCAAACAATCTCCCAGATGGTACCTTCCACAATTATGGCATGTTAGAGAAGCTTAAACACCATCATCCTTGGCATTCCTTTGGTTATATGGACAATCGACCATCTTGTGGCCCATCTTGCCATACTAAAAGCATGCATTCACAATTCTGACACATTTTTAGGCATAATTTCTTCTACAATTTGGGCACCAAGAAGAACTTGGTGCACCACTGCTATCAACCTTAGCATATAGGATTCTACCTTCAAATTGCTCCCTCCTTCTCCCTTCTATAGAGGCCATAAGAAAATATCTTATCTTATTCCCAACACTATAACACTTGAAACATCATTCAGTACTGACCAAATACTTTCCTTGATGATTCTTGCCTTACCATTAACAAATGGCGAAAGGGGTCTTTTTCTTTTTTGTACTTGGACACCGATAGGCCAGTAGAAGATGGAGCACCCTCAACCTAGGATCTCTTCGACTTTCACTTCCCCCTCTTATCATATTAGACCTCGGGGGAACCTACTAATTGGTTGAGTTGAGCGGTTACAACCTTAGCCAATAATAATAAGGTATTGCGAACCGCCGCATTTGATATTTTAGCGTTACCGTCCAGTCCACCATTCTGAATATCTTGGGACATATTCTGAAATATAATAGTTAGGAATTTGTAATAAGCTTTAGAGGACATAGCTCTACCGCACGACATAGGTCATCAAGAAGTGAAACATTTCCTAAAATGCCTCATAGCCTCCTATTCATAGTTGTGGCATGCTTCACAACCATGAATAAGACTCTGATTGACACGGTGTGTTGGATTATCGAGGACCATTAGCAACCTAGTGCTCTAATATAAAGTTTGTCATGATCCAATTCCAGGGCCTAGATGTGACACGGCGAATGGAAAATGTAGAGACAACCCAAACAAGCCTCTTAGCATATCATGTGCACATCTTTGTTTGTGGAAGCAAAATAAACAATAACAAGAGTCAAGTATTCAAAAGGGGAAACAGGACTAAGGGAAAGTCTTTCATAAGCATAGAAATAAAAGGAGAGTCGAGTGCATAAGCATATACAACCATAGTATCCAAGAACATCTCTACTTAATAATGGAGAGGGGGCGAAGACACTCCCAGGGTTCACCCTCATAGTATTAAATATTCAACATAAGAAATAAGTCTCAACATAGCATGAGTAAAATAGATATTTTCCTTGGAGTTGAGAACTCACTAAGCTTTCTTCAAAGAACCGAACTAGCTAGGTGGAGGAGGATGATCAAAAAGAAACTCCAGTTCCAACATGGTGATATCATGTAGGCATAGAGTATGCCTTAGTATGTTTGAATGTACTAAGTATGCAGGGTGCAATGCAACAAATATGTAAGCCATAATATTCAAAATGCATACATATAGGCAATAGATAAAATCATAATATGGAATATGATCGGTGCTCGTAATAACACTTGCATGTAAAACATTAACTTGCGCATGATAATATACATATGTGTGATAAGACCTTAACTGACATAAACCAAGTAGCTACAACTTGGAATCTAAGGCATGACACCCCCTCGGTACAGGTGACTGGGCATGATTCCCCCAGCTAATGACCAGGCATGACACCCCCTAGCTAGTGACCAAGCATGAAACCCCCAGTGATGTGCGGTCTGCTTACCATGGTAAACTGAACATGATAAAACATGTGAATATGCACTGGATGGATCCACTAATATAGCAAGGGTAATATATAATCCTATGGTAGCACATCGTTTAGAGACTAAAGACTTTATATAAGGACCCCTTGTGTCGAGCCCCCATCTTAACCCTCAACTGGTGCTAGGTCGAATCCCATAGAATACATGAAATAATCATAACTTGTATAACTTGTAAGAAACATGATAATCATGACATGAGTAGGTCTTTAACATGATTGACCTGTATTAGTGAGCCTAACTTGAACATGAGAATAGATCATAACCATACCTGAACCCTTGCTTTAACATGAATGGCTCACAAGAGGTAAAAATCTTGAAATAGGGCTTAACTTGATACTTGTAAAACAACAAATACTTTTCATGAATTCAATACATGCTTGTAAATCCATAATCATCATGAAATCACTTGACTTGTAAATCATGTAAATAACTTGAGAATTCTCATCATGTAATTTCATCAAACACTTGGTGGGCACATGATACTTGTTCAAAATCATGCTACTCAAGAGAATAAAAAAATGAGTAAATAAATTCAAAATCTACCCACCAATCTTGTAGTCAAACCCGAATTTGGGTATCATGAAATCCATCTCAAAAGTTTATCATAATTCATAGTCCTAAATCATGTATAGTCTCAATAGACAAAGATCAACTCATAGTATAAGTTTAAAATAGATATTAATGCATAATGAACAATACTTGATAAAACCCCAACATATTTCATGCTCATATTCAATAATAAGAGACACCCATAAGTAATACAACTTCAAATCATGCAATTTTAATAAAAAGGAAGATTGGGCTCCATGCGTGAAAAGGCCCAATGGCCGAAACCTACATACCTCAAACTTGCGTTTTCTTGAGATGAGCTTGAAGGAAAAAGAAGCTTGGATTGAACCCTTGAGTTTAAAAATTAAGCTTGAAATCCATGAATTTGAATGAGAAATTTGGTGATCTTGGAGAGAATTTTGAGAGGATTTTCGGGCAATGACTCTAATGCCCTTGGGCTTATAACCCAAGGAAAATGTCACACTAGTCTATGCATTAGGTGTGATGCAGACCATGTGCACCTCATAAAAAACTACTGCACACCCTAGGCACATCGCGGCTTGAGCGTGCAGACTCTTTGGAAATCGAAAATTAGTGAAAATTATTTTTCGCCACAGGTCTTATAAAATTTGGGTTATACCCATTTCCTACTCAATTTTTCCCTCAATCAAGAATATGAAGTCAGATTTTTGAAAGCACACATGGATTTTGAGATATATGAAAATTATGATTATGGGGCTTTCTGAAGCACATAAGGGGCATTTCATGTAGATCAGGAATTACAGGTTCCCATGTGACTTAGTTGTACTTTTCTAAGTCTGAGGCCCATATACATGATAGTATACGGATCGTACACCATCCCACGACTTGTGGATCGTGTTTTGAAACTTGATGACTTAAAAATCAACTTTTCTAGATATTGAATGATGTGTTACCAGATGATGCGTCATCTTAGCTACGACCCACAAACATTTTTCATAGGTTGAAGTTCTAGACACCAAAATTTCTGAACCTTGAGATGACAAGTTACCAGATGGCCCATGGCCCATGTTAGAAGCCATAGGAAGAGTTTTTCAAGTCCTAGGTCCAATTTTCAGTAACTTTATTTTTTGACCCCTTCACCCACTAGGGGTCACTTATGGCTTACAAGTGGACTCGTGACCCATAGACGGGGTCTTGTGGTTCTACTCGACAAATTTTGAGAGAAGTATTATTGTCCTTTAGTTTCCTACCGTTTTCAATTAAAACCTATGATATTTTGGACATAATTTAGGTCCCTTATCAGTACCCTGGTGTATTATTCCTCGTACACACTTAGAAAATCTTGAGAGCATCCAAGGAGGGAGAAAAAGAGAGGGTTTTGAATTCAAGCTTAAGCATCATCAAAGGGTTGATCATTCTTCCTAATTCTAGTTATGTAAGGCCTTATAAAGCATAGGATTGAGTCCATCCATGCTACCCTCTACCTTCTTGAATCGAGTTGTGAATAATAATCAAGTACTGACAAATTCTATAATCATAGTCTTGAGTTACCTTGCATCTATCTTGAGTTTCTATGAGTAATTATGAGTAAAACAATGAGTTACTTATTGGCCATATGAATTTGAATATAAAACTTGCATTCATCTCTATAAATCTTGATTTGCATCATCCCACATGACGTTTGTTGCATTGAGTAGATTGAGACCACAATTGTCACTGTCTGAGTTGAGTAAATTGGTATGATTGAGCATGAGGAGCATATTGCCTATATTTATGCACAATTAATGAGCATCTTACTTATTTCATATGCTATGTATGATTGAGTGGATTCTAAATGGCCATTTCAGTTTGAGTCAAGAGTCTTGAATTTTTGCATCGTTGATAATCCAGATAGATTGAGTTGTCGAGTGCTTAAGATAATACAAAAGAGTTAATTTTGAATTTATTGGCATGAGCATATTTTAGTCTTGGAAGAAGTATTGAGCACTAATATAGGAGTGAGTAAATAATTACCCTAACCCATTAACTATGTCTCCACCATAGAATAATCATGTAGTTAACTCTAGCAACTCAAGTCCTAAAAGATGGATATTTATTTTGGATCCAAGAGAAAGTAGATTGTCCTTTACCTTAGCAAGTTTAGGAAACACGTGTCAATGAAGTCTCCTCCATTTTACATCACCAAACTAAAGGTGGTGGGAGTTATGTTCGATAAGAGAAATTCCGAAGCAACACTTGATTGATCATATTGTTTAATCTGAGTTGCATAATATCGAGTTATATGCAAAGAATGATTTTAAACCTTAAACTTGCATATTATTGAGTCGAGTTATGAGGTAATGAGTTGATTTTCGAGTCGAGTTGACTAATTGAGTTTGAGTCTTTACAGTTTCCTTGAGCCATTTTACATGCCATTATATTCCATATTTTGATGTCCACTTAGGCCTGCATCGTTAATGACGTAGATATAAGTGATAGCAGACGTTAGTCAACAAATCGTTGAGGTCCAACTTATTGCTTTTACAATTGGTGAGCCCTCCTTGCCTTTGGACGAGCCTTTTTTTTGTTCATTTTATATTCTCATTTTCTTTTTGTTGGCTTAGCCATGCTCTGTCATGGTTCCATCTAGATTGTTCGAAAGAGGCTTCGCAGACATTAAGTGGAGGACTTTTGATTGTTATTCTATTTACAAAATTGATCATTGAAAACAATATTTTTGTAATTGTTTTATTTATCTATTTGATGTCTTTTCTTGAGCATTTTTCCACTGTCGAGTATGATGCGATGATGTGTCCAGGTGGTTCTCTTGGGGAGTCAACAATGGTTCTTCAAGTGCTAACCACTCTAAGGGTACCCTCTCAGTGTTTTACAAACATTGTATCAGAGCCCAAAGTTCAAGTATCCTAGGGAGTCTAAGAAGCCATGTCTAGTAGAGTCTTGTTTATGGGTGTGTTCACACTTCATAAGCAAGAGACTATGGAGCATTCGAAAGGTCACACTTCTTTCATATTCTGACTTCGTGCGATAGAGTTTAACTCTATAAAAGCAGTTGAGAGATTTTCTAGAGAAGGGCTTTATAAGGATGAGTATTTCTCCATGGGGTGCTTCAGATCTATTCATGAGAAAGAATGATGATTCACTATCACCAGAATGTGTATTTACTATCACCAACTGAATAAGGTGACAGTCAAGAATAAGTATCCCTTCCCAAGGATAGATGAATTATTTGACCAACTTCAGGGTACCACTATTTTGTCCAAGATAGACTTGAGATAAGAGAAAGTGGCATCCCAAAAATGACATTTCGATCCTGATATGGCCACTTGAAGATTTTAGTAATGTCCTTTGGATTGACAAACACACCTACAACCTTCATGTACTTGATGAACAAAGTATTAAGGTAGTACTATAATATGTTCATGATTGTGTTTATCGATGATATTTTAGTGTATTCCAGAGATGAGGACGAGTATGCTAATCACCTCAAAATCACTTTGCAGACACTCAAGGATAATAAGTTATATGCAAAGTTTTCAAAGTGTGAGTCTTGGCTGAAATTAATGTCATTCCTAGGCCATATAGTTTCGGGTGATGGCATTCGAGTGGACACTCAAAATATTGAGGCAATTAAGAACTGGCCTAGGCCAACCTCTCTGATTGATATAAGAAGTTTTCTAGGTTTTGCTGGTTACTATTGTAGATTTGTTAATGGGTTCTCTTCCATATTTGTGTCGTAGAATAAATTGACTCAAAAAAAAGTCAAATCTCAATAGTCTAATGAGTCCGAGAGGAGTTTTCATGAGTTGAAAACAGGGTTGACAACTGCCCCATGGTTGACCTTGCCTAAAGGAATATATGGATTTGTCATTTATTGTGATGCCTCAAGTATGGGATTGGGATGCGTATTGATGTAGAAAGGGTAAAGGTGTTGCTTATTTTTCAAGGCAACTCAAGGTGCATGAGAGAAATTACCCCAAGAAAGACGTGGAATTGGTAGTAGTGGCATTTGTTCACAAACTATGGCACCACTATTTATATGGAGGCCATGTTGATGTATTCACATTCCATAAGAGCTCGCAATATGTCTTCACCTAGAAGGACCTTAATTTGATGCAGAAAAGTTGGCTTGAGTTACTCAAAGACTATAAAATGAGCATTCGTTACCATTCATGTGAAGCTAATATGGTTATTGATGCTCTTTGGTGTTCTTTATGGGAAGAACCACTCATTTGGAGAAGGAGAAGAAAAAGATGGCTAAAGATGTTCACAGACTTGCACGAATGGGAGTTCAACTAGATGTATCTTGTGAAGGTGGCATTCTTCGGCAAAATGGGTCTGCAACATCTCTCGTAGTGTAGGTGAAGGAGAAGCAAGACCAAGGCTCTATCTTATGGCAATTGAAGGAAAATGTGCATAAGCAGAAGGTAATGGCTTTCGCTAAAAGGGGATATGGAGTATTGAGATGTCAAGGCAGATTGTGTGTTCCATATTTTGATAGTATTCGAGAAAGGATCATGGAAAAAGCCTGTGATTTCAAATATTCTATCCATCCAATCTCTACTAAGATTACCATGACTTAAAAGAAGTCTACTAGTGGAGTAGAATGAAAAGAGACATTTCAGAGTTTGTTTCTAAATGCTCGAACTGGCAACAAGTCAAAGTTGAGCATCCAAAGCCGTGTAGAGTAGCTCTGAACTTTGAGATCCCAGAATGGAAGTAGGAGATGGTTAACATGGATTTTAGCATTGCTTATCAAGGTCTTGCTAACAACATGACTCGATTTGGGTGATAGTAGATCGGATGATAAAATTTATGCACTTTTTGGCGGTAAAGACTAACATTGTGGATGATTATGCCCAATTATAAATAAAAGAGATTGCTAGGTTTTATAGAGTTGCCTTGTCCATCGTCTTAGACAAAGAATTCTAATTCACTGCTTAGTTTTGGAGATATTTTCAAAAAGTCTTAGGTTCGAAGGTGAACCTTAACACCGCTATCCATCCATAGACTGATGGCCATGCATAGCGCACAATTCAAACATTAGAGGATATGTTGAGGGCCTATTTCATTGACTTATAGGGTAATTGGAATAATCATTTGCTTCTGATTAAGTTCACCCACAATAATAATTTTTGTTTGAGTATTCCAATGGCCTTATATGAGGCACTTTATATGAGGAAATGCAGATCACCAATTAGATTGTTTGAGGTAGGCTAGGCCGAGTTGATTGAGCAAGAATTGGTTCACCAAGATATGGAGAACGTGAAGATCATCCAAGAAATATTGAAGACTTTACACAGTTGAGAAAAATCCTACATCAATGTTACAAGAAGAGACTTAGAGTTTGAGATTAACGATTGGGTATACTTAAAAGTGTTACCCATGAAGGGTGTGATGCAATTTGGGAAGAAAAAGAAGTTGAGTCTAAGGTAAATTGGCCCATACTAGTTTAAAAGTGGGTGGGCAATGTATCTTATGAGTTGGAGCAACTAACAGAGTTAGTGGCCATCCACCTAGTCTTCCACATTTTCTTGCTTAAGAAGTATTTTGTAGATCTGCAGTTTCTTATGCCATTTGAGAGAATTGGAGTGAAGGACAACTTGAGGTATGAGGAGATTCCCATACAAATCCTTGAGCTTTAGGTTTGCATGTTAAGAACTAAGGCGATTGCATATGTCAAGGTACTATGGAGAAATTAGTTTGTAGAAGAAAATACTTGGGAGGCTTTTACTTATTAAGGTTGTCTTCCATTTGGTATCCTATTGCCAATGGTTTCGGGCTGCGAGATAGGTTTAAATACTGGTGGGTTGGGGTTGTTCCATCACATCCTGAGAAATTGGATTGTTACAAAAAGGAAGGAGCTTTCTAACCGATCACACCCCCGACACAAGAGAAAGAAGGGCATGACAAAAGTATTCAACTTTAGAACTTAACTCTGGTTTTGCTCAGTTAATAAAGATATACTATGAAAGAAAAACATAAGCTTTAACACTTTTAAAGAATTCCACACAAAGTATAGAAATAAAGATAATACTTAGAACTTGGGGAATTTCTCTAACTGATGACCACCACTATGAGCTTTGGAATGATACAGTGACTTGCCCACTTTGTCAGAGCCTTCCAATATCTTGCAAGAGTAAAGGACAAACTTAACTTATGGATCCATCTTGTAGGCCTTTTCGGAGACAAGTGAGGAGTTATACAAGTTTGGTATGATCTTATCCTACACTTGTTATGTAGTTTATGTGTTTGACCTATTATTACTCTAAACCTATCGGTGCGCAGTACTGCTCCCAAAAATTTCATTGACATGCTCATAACCTAAGAGTGAAATTTACTCAAATAACATATTAAATCTTTTGGAACTTTTCCTAGCTTTAACTTTTCTCAACTTACTACTTCTTATTTGTAGTTTTGATTTTTATTCATGTAATGCATAAGACAGATTTTCTTCTCAACTCAATCCCAAGATAAACATTTAAAATACCTATATTCATGCTATATATGTAATTTAATGGACCATTTAAGTAAAATTATGTGCAAACACTATAAGTACTGCAAGAAATAATCATCCTTCGAAATATATATAAAAATGATCGCAAAACTTCTCTACAGTTCTTGTAGTTGGTATTTTGTTTCATGGCTTTAAAGGAGTTTACTAAACAATATCATCACCTAAATAAAATGCTGCAATTTAGCAAGAAATACTTGTTAAAATCCTAGAATTTTGCATGAAATTTAATAGGAATGATGTGAACTTCATTAATAGCTCAATTTCTTGGGAAAAGCATGGATGAGGCATGAGAAAAAGTTTTTATGTAGCCTTACATACTTGGCCATGAAGTTTCTTAAATACTTTGCATGAAGGTGCTCAAATCCTAGGTTTTGCTTTTGTGGTTGAGTTTTTGTCCTAAAAAATTAGGATTTTAGTCTAGGAAGGGTTGGGAAAGACCAAATACCTCTGCATTAAAACTAATGAACTCCTTTATATGAGATCCCTACAAGCTATAATAGGTAATGTAGATCATATAAATATTTTTAGGAGGGAGCTTTCAAAAGGGGTCTTGAGTAGTGGCCTAGTGCAGGGTCCACGAGCTCCCACATGACATATAAAAGGGACAACATCTTATAGTTGGGGTCGTGGTTAGGGGACTTTGTTCCTTCAATCAAGACTAGGTTCAATGAGACAATATAAAACTCGTATAATGGGCCAGGGGTTATTTTCCTAACTGTGCTTCCTTAGAAATTTCCAAAGCTACCCCACAAGTTGATACACGACTCATAAAACGTTTTTCGGCCTGTGTGGTTCTTGTGAAGGGTACCTGGGGCTTGAAAGTTGAATTTTATTTCTTGGAAACATTCTTTTAAATTGATTACTAACTTTCCTAGTTAAGAGGTGGGGGTGTTATAATTATAATATCATTAGTCATATCTTTCATCTTCATGTGTACCTTAAACCTATCAATAGGAATTTCACACTGTTTATTACAATTCTCGCACGTATGGACACCATTATCTATGTCAATCTTTTTGGCTACACATATTATATAACATATAATACACTCATAATAATCTATGACCTCCATAATATGCATTCGAATGATTATAAAACATGTTAGTATACTAAATAGTAATGATTCTACTTGGTGATTTTGAATGAAAGTGTAATGACCTGGTTGGTTATTTCTTACTTTTTTTGTAAAAATGACTATTTTAACCTTCCATAACTTGCTTTGGGCCTATATATTTTTGACTATCTTGATTGGTTAAATTGAAATTTTGACTTTTTAAATTGAAAATTTGAGTTTTTGCATCTTTGAAAGTTTAAGTAACTGAAAAAGTGAGTTGTTGTTCCATTTTGAGTTTCAAGAGTCAGATCAGTGATCTATTAATTCCATTAGCTCCAAAACCTCAAAATTGGCCTATGAGAAGTTACAGAACTGAATTCAGAGTTTCAATGAGGTTTTAGGCCCAAAGTTGTTATTTTAGTTATTTCGACAACAAAATTTTGACTTTGGTCAACATTAAAAGTTCGAAAGTTCGGATCGAAATTCGAAGAAATAATTCACGACCCCAAACCATATCGCTACCAATGAAAATAAAAGCAACCGCAAAAAATAATTCAAATTTGAAAACCAAGAGTCGTGACTACAAGATCTTCCAATACAAGGTTGTTTCATAATGAAACTACATAGGGCGATATAAATAACAACAAATAAAGTCTTAAATGAAAAACGATGACCCGAAGTATGAGCCTCACCGCCAAATCTAGTAATGATAAGAAAACTCTGCCAATAAGATCAATCACCATGTGGGATTCCTTGTGCTCGATTTGCAGAGAGGAAATATTTTAGGGTTGAGTACACCGAAGTGTACCTAGTAGGTTCAACCGACTGGGTAGGAGAAATCGTATAAGCATATAATAACTAAGAGTCCCTATCACCTGCATTAAAAGGGTTAGAACAGTATATATATACATATATATATATATAAATTGAGTTACAGATAGCAAGTACAATTAATGATGAAATGCAAATGAGATATATGTATGCAATGCTTGGGGTGGAATCACAAATGTCGCAGAGCTAGTGTACACATATGTTGAGCTAAAGCTACCAAATAGAAACCCGGGGCATCACAGGCCATGTACTAAAATCTCAATGGATGGTGTAGAATTACGACTATCACAGAGTTGATGTACACATCTATTGAGCTAGAGCTTCCAAATTGAACTCGGGGGTTTCGTTGGCCATGTACTGAAATCTCTCAAGTGTCACAATGACAACCTTGCCACCTCTATATAGTAAAGGGGTGGTACAGATGTAGTATGAGATGAATGCATGCCAATGCACAAATCAAAGAAAATGACAACAATGTTATAACAATAACGGCAAATAACCATCATGGAATTAGGGAAGTAGTGTTAAGTGTCACAATTGGAACCACAGGTGATCACCATGTCTCAAAGTACTACACTTCCACTAGTAGCCAAATACATCAACAATACCAGACTTGGCAAGTCCACAAGATATGCATATAAATTTCAGAAATATCTCCAAATACCATCAATTGCCACAAAGTTTCCCAAATAATATCACAACTCTCATCTTATCACCGCAATGTGTAAAAGAACTTCGAACATCAAAACTACATCTCAAATTGCCACAAAAATCACAAAACACTCCAATTGCAATATAGCCGGTATCACTTATTCTCCAAGTACTATCATACTAATCCAATTACACATGAAACGACCCATGTCTTACAATTATCACATAATCATATCTAATAACTCCAATTCAGTCCCAAAAAGGCTAGATGAACCTACCTTGATGTTGAATTCACACTCAAGCCAGGCTTTTGATCACTCCAAGCCTAAAAATGAGCTCCAAATCAACCAACAGATACTACGTACCAATAGATGAATTTTGAAAATCATACTGGCATGAATTAGACTTAAGGGCAAAATGGTAAAAATTATGGCTAAATTCTGTAGTTCTCGAATCAGAAAATTGACTACAAACTATGATTCCACACGAGCAAAGCATTTCATGAGTTAAAATCCCACTAAAATTGAGTCAGATTAAACCAGTATTCTACATTTAAAGTTTCCAAAACAAAGACATGGAGATTCCAATTTCAAGTATTCAAACTCATGAAATTCAAGATAATATCAAGAGAAAAGAAATGGAACATAATTAATTTGATGTTAGAAACACATATCCAAAACTTCTCTAAAAAAATCTTCGTCAAAATCGCCCCACGAATGCTTGAAAATATTAAAATGAAGGAAATGGATGTTTTATCAAAATAAACTATACAAGTATGAAATCTTCTACACGAACGCGGATAGGCTTCCGCAAACAAAAAAGTCAACACATGTCAACACTCCGCGAACGTGAAGCTCTGGGGTCAGTACATTCCACGAGGATGGATAATACCACTGCGAATGAGAAGGTCAAAGAAATTGACCTTCCACAAAAATGAAATAAAAGGCGCGAACGCGGACAGTAAATTACTCTGCACTAGATATTAACAAACCATCGCTAGGAAATTCTCGAAACTGACACACGGGGTTCGTTTAGAACTCAGTTAAACCGAACCAACATGATACCAACCAAAAATAGTGATTCGAACTCAACAAAATTATCAGAATTTTGTTCAGAGGTTTCCTCAATCCAAGTATTAATAAAGCTCGTTAAAACTAGTTTAAAACTCAAAATACTAAAACTGCTATTGGAAACTCAAAAAATTACAATGATACCATTTCTAGTGTTAGTTTCACCATACAAAACTAAGGGAACTGTCAGAATTTTGATTAGAGCTTCCGAGCTCTGAATGTTTACCAAAGTCAAATGCGGGCTCTAGAATCAACTGAAAATGCAACTTTGGGTCTAAAATCTCAGTTTTATCTCCAAATTTAGTTTTGTAACTTCACCTAGACCTAATTTGATGTTCTGGAGTTAATGAAATCAATCGATTTTTTGTTCTGACACCCAAACCACAAAATGGTACAAAAACTCGAGCTAGAACTCGTACTTTAAAAATATGGCATATAACTTCTTCTCTCTCAACCTCTAAGTACAATCCTCAAATGCTACACTTGGTCGAACTCACTCTTAGAGTAAATCAATATGTCATCAATAAACATAATAAAAAATATATCCAAATAAGGCTTGAACACTGAGTTCATCAATTTCGTAAAACCAATGAGAGAATTAGTCAACCCAAAGACATAACCATTAACTCATAATGGCCATAACGGATCCTTAGGGTTATCTTTGGGATGTCAAACTCCAAAAATCTCAACTAGTGATATCTAGACCTCAAATAAATCTTAGAAAACACTGAAACACCTTGTAACTAGCTGAATAGATCATCAACACGACACAAATGATACTTGTTCTTGATGATCAATTTGTTCAACTAACGATAATCAATACATATCCGGATGATTTCGTCCTTCATCTTCAAAAACAAGATAGGAGCACTCGAAGGGGATGAACAGATGAACCTCTTCTCTAAAAAATCTTCTAACTGTTCCGTTAGTTCCTTGAATTCAGTTGAAGGCATCTGATAAGGAGAAATATTAATGGGCTTAGTGCTCTGCTCCACATCAATAGAAAAATCGATATCAATATCCAAAGAAACACCTGGAAAATTAGTAAAAAACACCTATAAACTTTCGTACAACAGCTGATTGTCTCAAATGATGGTGACTTCCGAGAATAGGCTGAATGATGTGCTATCAAAATATAACATATTTGATGCCTAATATTAGGATTTTGTGTGTTCTCAATGCAACATTTATTTTTTTATGTGTTCTTTTGTTTAGTTTTGCAGGAAAGTAGGTTGGCCTGACTTTGGGTAATATTTGAAGACTTTTTTTGTTTTTGGTAACTCACGAGAGCCTCTATTGATAGTAGAGCATTTTACGAGTAGTAAAGGAGGATTTTGTCATAAATTCTAAGGAAGTATGATTTCTGATGTTCAGCTATACGAGACCTCTATATGAGTAGTAGATCACTCTACAAGTCATATAGAGAGGTTTCGTGAAGGTTTCCAGTGAAGGACCAATTAATGCAGATGAAGTCTATATGAGTGCAATACGAGTCGTCAATCTGTCTATGACTCGTAAAGTGGATTCATGGTAGTGAATTTCAAGATTCAAGAATATGAATATAAGTGTGTGATTACGACTCATAAATCACTTTACGAGTCGTGCGGACTTGTCGTAGAAAGCCTCTAATCAATTTTTCATTTTTTAGGACTTAATTATAATTATTATAAATAGTACTTTTTAGGTTACTTTTTAGGGGAGTACAGTAGAGAACATCATTAGAAAGTAATTTTAGAGTTTTGTACTTGGAGACCTAAATTTTGGAGGAGAATACACTTTTGAATTGATTGGTTCTTCAAATCTTATGATTCTCAATTAATTTTGAATTTGCTTATTCTTCAATTCAATTGGGTAAGTGTTTAATTATATTTTCTCAATTCATGACTTCTTCATCTACCCATAGCATTAGAAGCTAATTCCACAACTTTGTGTTGTCAGAATCATGAAGATCTAACCAAATAAACTCGGATAATTTGCAATTCTTGGAATGGGTATTTGTATGTATTAATCAATTTTTCTTCATTTAGCATGTTTTTTAGTGGTGCCCAAGATTAGAACTTGCCTAGTGTTACCTTCCTGATCCAGGTGGTAATAAATAGGAAACAAGATTGGTTAGCAGGATTGGATGATGTGTTCTCATCTAATCAACTGCATTGGCCCAAAGGGAGGTTAACAAGGACTATGGGTAATGGTTAGTATTGCATATTATGGAGATGGACCAAGTCCGATAGTGAAATTTGCATCTCATCTTTGACCAAAGGGCTTGGTGAACTTAAATTACCGTCCTGCATGTTATACTCTAGTTGAGAATTTAGTTACTTGGGATATTGAGTTGGCGAATCATGGGGAACACAATACCCAAGTTTCTCCTCATTATTAATTGTCTTTTGTGATAGTTAGTTTAGTTTTTTTAATTGTTGAACATTGCAAACTCCCCCCCCCCTTGGGGAATTGAGTTGTTAATTACTTGAATTGCATATTAGTGAATTCATTGTGAATCTCCGTATTCTCTGTGGGATTTGACCCTAACGTTGGTTAGGTTTTATATTTGACAATGACTACTTTATCCTCAAAAGATATGTGTAACTTGGGCATGAGCAAAGATTATGGAGCCATTGTCACAGAATATAGCTAGACTTAATTGAGTTCACTAGTAATTGTAATTCAAGTGTTAATCCTTAGTTCCCTTGTATTTTACTTTTATTTTTATTTTTGTTAATGTTTCTTTGGATGGTATACTAGTAGTATATGTCAACACTAGGGTTAAAGACAATCCTTTAACACCACTTGATCTAGAGATCTAAAGAATTAGAAAAAGAATGACCCAAGAAAATGCTAACATCGTGGGTAATGCAGCCTTGAATCAGAATGTTAACGATGATGATTAAAATAAAAATGCACCTCATTTAGAGAATATTCCACAACCTTAGAATTTCAATGACAATGCTTACAAGTGGAATTGATATTGGTTGAACACTACGACTATGGATGTGGCCGGGGCTATTGTGTTGCCACTACTACCAGCTGACAAAACGTTCATTGTTTCTAGTAGGTTACTTCAAATGTTGTAGAATTGTGAGCTACTTGCAAGCTTATCATCAGAGGATCCACATAGCCACTTGCAGAATGTGGCATTTGTTTGTAAGAGTGTAATGGGGGCATAAAATCTATCTATGGATATTATGGGAGTTTGCGTTTTCCCATTGTCTTTTACAGGAAATGCTGCATTATGGCTATCTGAGCTCCCACAGAGTTCAATTAATAGTTGGGAAGATTTGTAGAATATCTTTTCTTGAGAGGTACTTCCCTAGATCAAAGAAGCTCAAGTAAAAGGATCATATCAACAACTTTGAGCAACATCCTGGTTATTCAATCAGAACTACTTGGAAGAGATTTACTAAGTATTTGAGGAGCGTCCCTGAAAACAAGATAGTTGATGATGCCATGATGGAGATCTTCTACCGTCCCCTTGATGAGAATAGTCAAGCCTGTGCTGTTACCATTATGGGGTGCAAATATTTAGATCAACCATTTGTAAGGATTGTTGAATGTATGAAGTGGGTCAAGATAAATCATGCATGAGTACAATGGTATAGAGATTTTATGAGGAGTTCATGTGTTGTCAATGTTGATTCAGCGCAAGCAAAGATCAATGAGGAGATTATGTACCAACTTGGTCAACTTTGCACAAGCATGGAGGTCATGATCAAGCAGAACCAGGAAAGAGTGAATGCAGTAGTTCATCAACCTCTACATGCACCCATGTATGAGGAATCTTATTTTATAGAGGATGCTTGCTTTGTGAATGATCGGACGGGGGATTTTCTGACCAACGCCCAAGGGTCCAATCAGGACTATTGGCGCCAAGGTCAAGGAAACCAAGGTCAGAAATATGGTAGACATGGATCTTATAAAGATAACCAAGGTTGCTATTATGAGAGGAATAGGGGTACAGAAGCTGATTGGGTTTGAGGAGATGATTTCAGAAATGGTCCGTATGTGCCACCACATAATTGATATGCTAGTACAAGCAATTGTAAAATTGAGGAGATATTTGATCATTTGTCGAAAAAGCTCAAAACACAAGATGAAATTCTAAGGGGCATGAAATCTGATATTTCAAGCATTAATCAAAAGACAGAGTCTCATTTTGTGGCTATTAGATAGCTTGAGCAACAGTTTGGTCAAGTGTTAACTAAGTTGAATCAGGTAAAAATGGTACATTGCCTAGCAACACTGTTAAAAGTCCAAAGAATGAAGGGAAATATATGACGGTTACTACTATAGGTGGCAAGAGCACTATTGATCCTTCTATGCTGGTTGAGGTAGAAGATACTCATGAGAAGATAGTTGCAGACAAGGATATAGTTGAAGGAGATGAATATGCCAAGGATGGGGTAAGTGAAGCAGCTCAAGCATCATAGAAGTATAAGCTTGTCCCAAGGCCTCCTCCTCCTTTCCCTCAAAGACTCAAGAAGAGGGAGGAGTAACGCAAGTTCGAGAATTTTCTCTCCATTCTTAAGAAATTATCCACTGACATCCCTCTTATTGAAGCATTGGAGAAAATACCGGGTTATGCAAAGTATATGAAAGATTTGGGTAAGTGCATAGTGCATCAGGAGCTTTCTCAAGACCTTCAACATTGTAATGATACCGACACTTAGTTCTTGGTTCAAAAGCGTGAAGAGTCAGGTGCTTTTATAATATCTTGAACTATAAGAGATGTAGAGTTCACAAGGGCGCGATGTGATTTGGATACTAGTATCAATTTGATGCCTCTTGCGGTCTATAAGAAGATTGGATTGGGAGCCCCTACTATAAGTAACATGAGGTTTTTGATGGTGGATAGAATTGTGAAGTGACCTGTGGAGATACTTTATGATGTTTTGGTAAAGGTTGAAAAATTCATATTCCCTACAAATTTTGTGATTCTAGATTATGAGGTCGACTTTGACATCCTAATCATTTTGGGTAGACCATTCATAGCCATCGGATGAGCTCTAGTGCATATGTAAGCCAGGCAACTCAAGTTTAAAGTGAATGACAAAGAAGCTGTATTTGATATCCATCAGTCTATGTAGTATCCTGATGAGTTAAAAAGTGAGGTTCAGGCAATTAGTGAAGTCTAAGTAGTCAACTTGCCTAAGTCATGCCGCGACAATAAATTACGCGCTACTTAGGAGGCAACCCAAGGATTTTTGATGTTTTAGCTTAGTTTTTGAGTTCATTTTGAATTTTTGGATTCTTAGGTAGTTGTCTGATTGTGTTTTGATTGCTATTTTAAACATTGGGTTGTTTGCATATAGGGTGCAAGTGAATTTTCTGAAGAGTATGCAGGTAAAAGACTAAGGCAGCAGACTTTATTGAGAAATACAAAGCTATAGTTTCTACGACTAGGCTTACAAGTTTTATTGCACTTTACAACTCATAACCCCATCTCGTAGAGATTTCTAATGTGCAGGATAATTATGCACTCTAACCACGAGCCAATTTTATGATTCGTAGATTAAACTATGAGTCATGAATGGAGTTCATAGATCTCAAGTAAGTACCTGAATTTTTTTCAATGTTGAGGGATCTAACAAATCAAGATTTATGAGTCGTAGATCCATCTACAACTCGTAATTGGCGTCTCACAGACCTAAGCCCAGTAATTTTAACCATTGACCCAGTAAAGTTATAAAAGGGGGGTCAAATTATTTTGACCCCACCTTTGACCTAATTGACTGTAAATTTCCAAAAATTTTCTCTCCCCCTATTTTTCGATCAAATGTCCAGTGATCAAACCCATTTTCTAGCGTGACTTTCCAGTATCTAGGGTTTCTCATCTTTCACCTTCTCTTTCTTCTTCAAGTTCATCACTATTCTTAGTAAGTTTTTTGGTTTAGTTTTAATCTAAAAATTCACATTGTTCTTAATTGTTTGATGTGATAATTGTGATGGGTTTTATGTCTAAGCATAAATTTCATGTTGATTTTGAATGGCGACCATAAATATAGGGTTCCCTTTGATTAAAATTCAATGTCTGAGCCAAAATTGAATATTTTGACGTGATTTAGTGCTAAATGCTATGCCTACTGAATCACCATCCATGCTTGATTAGTTGATATTGCATGATTTATGATTGTGAGTTGGTGGGTTTTGGCATGAGCATATGATGTTGTGTGAGTCAAATAAGAAGAGTCAGAAACATAAGTTCTTCCATGCTTATTCATTTTTAATAGTGTTAATATTTGTTAAATTTCCATGGGTTATTGGTTTTTATGTGTTTATCAAGATTAGGTACTTGTGTTCTTGATTCGATGCTGGTAGATTTAAGTGTTGACTTTGTTCTTAGTGCCTGTCTGATGTACTTAGAAAAATTAGGTATCCGAGAATTCTTATTCATGAAAGTATTTTATGACTCGTAGATCAATATATGAGTTGGAGCTACTAGCAGAGAGTGGCCATCTACCTAGTCTTCTACATTTTCGTGCTTAAGAATTGTATGTGCAGTTAGTTGTGCCTATTGAAGGTATTGGAGTGAAGTACAACTTGAGTTATGAGGAGATTCCCATACAAATCCTTGATCACCAGGTTCGGATGTTGAGAACCAATGAGATTGCATCTGTCAAGGTACTATGGAGAAATTAGTTTGTAGAAGAAGATACTTGGGACGCTTTTACTTATTAGGGTTGGGTTCCATTGGGTATCCCGTTGCCTATAATTATGGGCTGTGGAATAGGCTTAGATACTGGTGGGTTGGGTTGGTGTCATTACAACCTGAGAAATTGGATCGTTACAAAAGGAAAGGAACTTTCTAACCAATCACACCCCCGACACAAGGGAAAGAACGGCATGACAAAAATATGCAACTTTAGAACTTAACTCTGGTCTAGCTCAGTTAATAAGAATATACTACACAAGAAAAACATAAACCTTAAACTTTAAACTTTTAAAGAATGCCACTTGTATAGAAACAAAGATAATACTTAAAACTTGGAGATTTTCTCTAACTGACAACCACCACTATGACCTTCAAACCACCACTATGACCTTCAGAATGATACAATGTGTACCCACTTTGCCAGAGCCTTCCAATACCTTGCCAGGGTAAAGAACAAACACAGCTTATGGATCCATCTTATAGGCTTTTTCAGAGACAAGTGAGGAGCTAGACAAGTTTGGTATGATCTTATCCTACACTAGTGATGCAGTTTATGAATTCGAGGAATTATTAATCTAAACCTATTGGTGCTCAATACTGCTCCCGAAAATGTCATTTACATGCTCATAACTTAAGACTAAAATTTGCTCAAATAGATTATTAAATCTTTTGGAACTTATCCCAGGTTTAGCTTTTTCTAACTTACTACTTCTTATTTGTAGTTTTGATTTCTATTCATGGAAAGCGTAAGACAGAGATTTTCTTCTCAACTTAATCTCAAAATAAACATTTAAAATACCTATATTCATGTTGTATATGTACTTCAATGAATCATTTAAGTAAAATTATGCTGAAACACTATAAGTACTGTGAGAAATAATCATCCTTAGAAATACATATTAAAATGATTGAAAAACTTCTCCACTATTCTTGTAGATGATATTATGTTTCAAAGCTTTAAAGGAGTTTACTGCAATTTAGCAAGAAATACTTGTTAAAATACTGGAATTTTGCACTAAATTTAATAGGAACGATGTAAACTTCACTCATAGCTGAAGTTCTTAGGATAACCATGGATAAGGCATGAGAACAAGTTTTTATATAGCCTTACATACCTTGCCACGAAGTTTCTTAAATAATTTGCAAGAAGATGCTCAAACCCTAGCTTTTTCTTTTGAGGTGGAGTTTTTGTCCTAAAACAATGGGATTTCTGTCTAGGAAGGGTAGGGAAAGACCAAATACCCCCGCATTAAAACTAATTAACTCCCTTGTATGGGACCCCATAGAAGCTGTAAAAGGTAATATGGGCCGCATAGATGTTCGAAGGAGAGAGCTTTCCAAAGGGGTCTTGGGCAGTGGCTAAGTGCAGGGTCCACGAGCTCCCACACGACCCATACAAGGGCCCAAATCTTATGGCAGGAGTCGTGGTTAGGGGACTTTGTTCCTTTGGACAAGACTCGGTTCAATGAGACATCATACAACCAATATAACGAACCAAGTGTCATTGGCCTAGTTGTGCTTCCTTAGAAATTTTGAAAGCTTCCCTACAACTTGCTACATGACTCATAAAATATTTTTCAGCCTGTGTGGGTCTTGTGAAGGGTACTTGGGGCTTGAAAGTTGAATTTTATTTCTAGGAAACTTTCTTTTAAACTCAATTTTTGACTTTCCTACTTAAGGGATGGGGTGTTACAATTATAATATGATTAGTCATATCTTTCATCTTCACGTTTAACTTAAACCTCTCAAAGGGAATCTCACTTTATTGATTACAATTCTCGCACATATCGACACCATAATCTATGACAATCTTTTTGGATACACATATTACACACCATATAATACAATAATAATATACGGCCTCCATAACCTACACTCAGATGATTATAAAACATGTTGGTATACTTAATAGAAATTATGTTACATAGTGATTTCGAATGAAAGTGTAATGACCTGGTTGGTCATTTTTTATTTTTTTGTGAAAATAACTATTTTACCCTTCCATAAGTTTCTTTTGACCTATTTCTAACTATCTTGATTGCTGAAATTTAAATTCTTAGTTTTAAAATTTGAAAATATGCGTTTTTGCATTTTTGAAAGTTTAAGTTATTGAAAAAGTAAGTTTTTGTACCATTCTGAGTTTCGGGAGTCGGATCAGAGATCCATCAATTCCATTAGCTCTGAAACGTTAGAATTGGTTTGTTAAAAGTTACAAAACTGAATTCAGAGTTTTAACAAGGTTTTTAGGCCCAAAGTTGTGATTTTAGTTGTTTCTAAAACAAAAGTTTGACTTTGGCCAGCATTTAGAGTTCGGAAGCTCTAACCGATTTGAAAAAATTTGTCACGACCCCAAATCGTATCGCGACTAAAGAAAATAAAAGAAACCGCAATACTTGATTTTAATTTGAAAACCAAGAGTCATGAGTACAAGAGAGTCTAATTAATACGATTGAGTAAATACAAGGATGTTCCATAAGAAAACTACATAGTCCAATATAGATAACAACAATGAAGTCTCAAAGGAACAATGACGACTCGAAGTCTGAGCCTCATCGCCGAATTTTGTAATGATAACAAAACTCTGGACAATACGATTAGCGACCATGTGTGAGTCCCAGTGTTCGATTTGCATAGAGGAAACATTGTAGGGGTGAGTACATCAAAATTTACCCAATAGGTTCAACCGACTAGATAGGAGAAACCAAATAAGCATATAATAACTAAGAGTCCCCATCACCTGTATATATACATATATATATATATATGTATATACACAAACACACATATATATAATCAATGTACATATCTATGGAGCTAAAACTGTCAAATAGAACTCCGCGGTGTCATTGGCCATGTACTGAAATCTCTCAAATGTCACAATATCTCAACCTTGCTACCTCTGTATGATAAAGGGGTGGTATAAATGCACTAAGAGATGAATGCACACCAATACACATATCAAAGTATATAACAACAATATCAAAAGAATATCGACAAATAACCATCATGAAATCAGGGAAATAGTGTTAAGTATCACAACTGGAACCACAGATGATCACCATGTCTCAAACTACCACACTTCCACTGGTAGCCAAATGCATCAATAATACCAGACTCGGAAAGTCCACAACCCGTTCATATAAATTCTAGAAATACCTCAATTACCATCAATTGCCACAAAGTTTCCCAAATAATATCAGAAGTCTCATCTTATCGCCACAATGTCTAAAAGAACTTTGAACATCAAAACTACATATCAAGTTGCCAAAGATTTCACAATACACTCCAATTACAATATAACTAGTGTCACTTATTCTCCGAATACTATCATACTAATCCAATTACTCATGAAACAACCCACGTCTTACAATTATCACATAATAATATCTAATAACGCAAATCCAGTCCCAAAAAGTTTAGATGAACCTATCCCGATGCTGAAACCACACTCAAGATAAGCTATTGATCACTCCAAACCTCAAAATGAGCCCTTAATCAACCAACAGATGCTACGTGTCAAAGAGATGAATTTTGACACCCATACTAGCATGAAATAGACTTAAGGGTGAAATGGTAAAAGTTACGGCTAAATTATGAAGATCTTGAATCTGAAAATTGCCTAAAATTTATGATTCCACACAAGAAAAGCAGTTCATGAGTAAAAATCCCACTAAAATTGAGCTCAGATTGAAGCAAAATTCAACATTTAAAGTTTCCAAAACAAAGACATGGAGATTTCAATGTTAAGTATTCAAACCCATGAAATCAAAGGTAATATCAAGAGAAAAGTAATTGAAATTAATTAATTTGATGTTAGAAAAACATAGCCAAAAGTTTTCCACAAAAATGAAACGACCCAAAAAGTGTCCGAGAATGTGCCTTGGAAGTGTTTGAAATTGTAATTTCTACATATCTCAAAATCCGTGCGTGGTATTGAAAATCTGACTTTATATTCTTTATCAGAAGGTCAAATCGAGTGGGATATTGGTCCAACCTCGATTTAAGAGCAAAGGATTAGCAATTTCATTTTTCGTAACTTTCCTTATCCAGAATCGATCTGCCACAACGCTGCGATACGCAGCTGCTGCGGACATATGTTAATTTTGCCTCCACGATAGGTCTATATCACGGACCAGACAAAGACCTATATATTTTGTTGCTAGTGATTTTTATCTCGGTCCAAGGCTTTTGGGTATTTGGTCCTATGTGTTTCCATGCATGAAAATACCTATACTTTTCCATATTTTACCTTCATATCATCCAAGACATTCCCTAATACTCATTCAAACACTTAGAAAAATATTTTACTCCTAATTTCATGTCCCAAAACTGATCCGAATCTTAAGGTTCTTATTCAAGATTTAAGTCTCCATTTGAAAGCTTCTTCAAGAATTCTCCAAAGCTAAGATATGTGGGTTTCTTTCATGGATTCCTTTTACACATGATGCCCAAGCTCCCTTTCACCTAAAATTGTCTGATTTAAAGTTGATTTATTCATAGATATTATTTATTATGATATTATTTATTATAAATTTTGCTGCACATTATGTTAGGGTTTATGAAATAGTGATTGTTTTAGCATGTTTTGAGCTATGAATCTATGATCGATGGTGAGATTTGATGAAGGATTTTGATGTATATATTGCTTGAGGGTGTTACCAAGTATCTATTAACGGTTTTACACTGAATTTTCTAGCATGATTCCACTCTTGAATTGCATGGTTTTACACTAGCACTACACACCTGCCAAGTGTTTGATCATATGTCTGCTTATAATTTCTTGAGGAATTGAAGGCTCAATGCATGTCTTATGAGTTGAATGAAAATATGATGATTAAAGAAATATATGTATATGGTATTATCTCTATAGTGTTGGAGATGGCAAAGCCTCACCCAAGAGGTTGTAGGCCCGGGTAACCTTATTGAGGGGTTTATACCTCGATTGCCTCGCTCGAGAGGTGGTACGCCCATTCAACCATGCAAGGGGTTTGTACGTTGATGACCATATAGGGGTTTTTTTACCTTTTCAACCATATTGGGGGGTTTGTACCTCATCAACCATGTTGGGGGGTTTATACCTCATCAACCTTATTGAGGGGTTTGTACCTCATCAACCTATTGAGGGGTTCGTACCTCATTCGCCACTCCAAGGAGGTGGTAGGCCTTGGATATTCACTAATAATAGTCACTCCTTACACATGTATTATGTTCAACATAGGCATGATTTTTCTTCAAGCATCATTCATACATGCCATATTGCTATAAGCTTATCCATTGCCTATGTTATGCATTTTGTTTATGGTGCTTATAACTTGTTTCATTACATCCTACATACTTATTACATTCAAACTTACTAACGCATATGCTATGCCTACATGACGTCACCATCTAACAACAGGAGCCCCACTTGATCACCCTCCTCCACATGGCTAGTACGATATCTCTCAAACTCTTTGGTGAGTCCTCCATTTCGGGGATGATGTTTATGATCTCATGCTATGTTCTAAGACTATCCTTTTTTAATTTATATATATTGACTATGAGGGTGAGCCCAATTGGTTGTCTTGGCCCCCTTTAGGTATCTAAGTTTTTGAGGTGTTGCTGGACAGGTTTTGCATTATTCTATGAGCTTTGACTCTCTCTTGACTCTTGATGTTTATGATATAAAGATTGTCCCTTAGCCCCATTTATCTCTATTTATATACTCTTATTTATTTTATTAATTCCGCGACAAAGGATGTGTAATAATATGTTAAGAGGCTTGCTTGGGGTTCCTTTGGGTTCCCCAAATGTTGTGTCACATTTAGGCCCTAGGCTTGGGTCATGACAAACATGGTATCAGAGGACGAGGTTGTTAGATCCTCGGAGTCCAACACACCGCGTCAATTAGAGTCTTATTCATGGTTGTGTTATGCACCATAACTGTGAGTAAGAGGCTATGAGACGTTTTATGAAATATTTCCCTTCTTCATGTTCTAAGTTGTGCTATAGAGTTAAAGTAAGGTTTTCCCCCTAATGATTACTCTTTGTTATGATAGATCATGCTTAACACAAGAGGAAGAAGAGCCCGCACACCTGAGAAGCAAATGTCTCATGGAGATCTTCAGGATGCTCTCACCTTGCTTACACAAGTTGTGGCTAATCAAGCCAATTAAGGGGCCCAAGCCCCTCATGCTCTTACTTCGGCATCTCAGGTGTGATACTTCATGAGGATGAATCCCCCAAAATTCTATTAGTCTATGGTAGATGAGGACCCTCAAGAGTTCACTGATGATGTCTACAAGGTATTGGCTATTATGGGTGTGAGGTCGAAAGATAAGGCAGAGTTAGCAGCCTACCAACTCAAAGGGGTAGCACAAATATGGTACAACCAATTGAAGGAGGAGAAGGGAGTCAACAATGTGGTGCTTTGGGAGGAGTTCAAGGTGGCCTTTCTTCATCAGTTCTTCCTTCCTGAGCTTAGGGAAGCTAAATTGGTAGAGTCTATGAATTGGAGACAAGGGTTTATGAGTATGAGGTACTATGCCCTCATGTTCAACCTACTCTCAAAATATGCTCCCCACTTGGTTGCTGACGCAAGTTCTAGAATGAACAAGTTCGTGATGGGCATATCCAACATGGTGAATGAGGAATGCCAATCCGCTATGTTGATTAGTGACATGGACTTGTCCCGTTTGATGACCTATGTTGATCAAATAGAGGAGGAGAAATTGAGGAAGAGAAGGGGTCATGAGGCCAAGAGGGCATGTTTTGATGGAAAATTCCAAGGTCGAAAGGGTAGCAGGTTCCATCAAGGCCAAGGGTCTTCTCATGCATTTCTAGAGAGGGTTGCCAATGATTTTCCAAGAGCCCAAAGTGTTGGGGTGTGGTTCCTAATTGTGGGTGTGCAAAATAGGGTAGGGGTCATAGAGGCCCGTGCTTGAGGGATAGTAATGCTTGTTATGGTTATGGGGTAGTTGGGCATAAGGTGATGCGTTGCCCTAGAAATCGCAACAAGGATAAGAAGGTTTGTCCACAAGGTGCTAATGCGGTTCCTTTGGGGAGTGGTGGCCGACAAGATGGTGACCTAATATACAATTGGTTTTATGCTTTGCATGGGAGGCAAGGGGTTGATGAGGTGCCCGACGTCTTCACTGGTATGTTGAAAATCTTTGTTTTTGATGTGTATGCATTGATTGATCGGTGGTCCACTCTATCTTTTATAAACCCCTTTGCTGCCAAAAAGTTCCATGTTGAGCCCGAATTGTTGTCTAAGTCATATGGGGTGTCTACTCCTATTGATGCATCTATTGTTGCTAAAAGGATCTATAGGAATTGTCCCATTTGCAATTTGCATAAAATATTTCCTTGTGATCTTGTTGAGTTGGATATGGTCGATTTTTATATCATTCTTGGGATGGGTTGGTTGCATGCATATTGTGCCTTTATAGATTAGAACTTGTAGGGTCAAGTTCCAATTCCCAAATGAACCCATCCTTGAGTGGGAGAGTCATGATATGGTGGTCAGGGGTAGGTTCATGTCTTGCATTAAGGCCAATAAGTTGATCTCTAAGGGGTATCTTTATCATTTTTTGAGGGTTAGGAATGTGGAGTCCAAAGTCTTTCCCACAGAGTCGGTTCCGGTTGTAAATAAGTACCTTGATATCTTTCCTAATGACCTTCTCGGGGTTCCTCCTGAAAGGGAAATTGATTTTGGTATAGACCCCCTCCCATATACTCAACCCATCTCTATTCCCCCTTACCGTATGGCCCCGATGGAGTTAAAGGAGTTGACGGAGCCATTGAGGGGCTTGTTGAAGAAGGGTTTTGTAAGCCTAGCCAATCACCTTGGCGTGCACCGGTGTTGTTTGTGAAGAAGGAGGATGGGTCTCTTAGAATGTGTATTGACTACTGGCAGCTCAATAGGTTTACCATAAAGAATAGGTATCCTCTTCCAAGAATTGATGATTTGTTTGACCAATTGTAAGGGGCTAGCTACATCTTTAAGATTGATCTTTGGTTCGGGTATCATCAAATGAATGTGAGGGAGTGTATCATTCCCAAGATGGCCTCTCGGAGTAGATATGAGCATTATGAATTTATGGTTATGTCTTTTGGGTTGACTAATGCACCAGCTATCTTTATAGATCATACTAATAGGGTATTTAAACCCTACCTTGATTTGTTTGTTGTGGACTTCATTGATGATATTTTGATCTATTATCATGGTGAGATGGTGCATGTGGTTCATTTGAGAGTAGTGCTGCAAAGATTGATGGAAGAGAAGTTTTATGGCATATACGAAAAGTGTGAATTTTTAATGAAGGAGGTTTCCTTTCTAGGTCATGTGGTGTCGGGGGATAATATTAAGGTGGATCCTAAGAAGATGGATATGATTAGAAATTGGCCTCTACCATTGACACTGTCAGATATTAGAAGCTTCTTGGGCTAAGCGGGTTACTACCGAAGATTTTTGAATGGGTTCACTTTTATTGCTTCTCCCATTAAAAAGTTGATTTAAAAGAAGGATAAATTTGTGTGGACCGAGGGGTGTGAAAAGAGTTTCCAAACCATGAAAGATAATCTTATGTCAGCTCCAATATTGTCACTACAAGAAGGACTAGATGGGTTTGTTGTATGTTGTGATGCTTCTAGAGTTGGGTTGGGTTGTGATCCCTTTTCCTCATATCGACATAGGAATTTTGGTGACATTGGGCCATCTTTAACCTTTATCTAATCATCCCAACCTTCTCAATAGTCTCCATAACTAGATCTGGTCCAAACAAAGCCACCTCTCCAACTTCAAACCACCCAACCAGTCACCTACAACGTATACCATAGAGAGCCTCAAAAGGAGCCATATTGATGCTAGAATGATAGCTATTCTTAAAGGCAAACTCAACCAATGGAAGATGATCATCCAAGCTACCCTTAAGCTCCAGTACACAAGCCCAAAGCATATTTTCAATCTTTTGGATAGTTCTTTCGGCTTAGCCTTTCGTTTGAGGGTGAAACGCCATGCTAAGTTTAACCTTAGTACCAAGACCCCTTTGGAAGGACATCCAAAAATATGAAGTTAATTGAGTACCACGATCTGATATGATAGACAAGGGCACTCCATGTAATCTCACCAACTCATGAATGTATAATTTAGCATAATCTTCAGCCCCATATGTAGTCTTAACCAGTAGAAAAGTGAGCCGATTATGTCATCCTATCAACCACAACCCAAATGGAATCAAAACCCATTCTAGTCTTGGGAAACCCAACCACAAAATCCATATTAATCTCCTCCACTTTCAAGTAGGAGTCTCTATGTCTTGGGTTAGGCCACCCATCCTTTGATGTTTGGTTTTAATTTGTTGGCAACTATGACAACCGAAAACAGATTTGGCAATGTCCCTCTTCATGTCTCCCCACCAATACACATCTCTCGAGTCCCTATAAATTTTGGTAGAACCAGGGTGAGTAGAATAGAAAGAGTTATGAGCCTCATCAAGAATCCTTTCTGTCAAGCCATCAACACAAGGTACACACAAACTACCTTGGTACCTAAGGGCACCATCTCCCCTTTGGGAGAAAACATTCACCTTTCCCTCTTTCACAAAGGGCTTCAATTCTAATAAGGAGGGACCAATATCTTGCTTTTCTTTTACCTCATCAACTAAGGAAGACTTAGAACCTTCAACAACAACAGCACCACCATTATCAACCTCTTCTAACCTAACTCCCAATCTAGCCAACCGATGCACCTCCCTAGCCACCTCTTTATCACCACCATCAATATGTGTTAGGCTACCTCACAACATTAGCTTTACCACGATGATAATGCACACTCATATCATAATCCCTAAGAAGTTCTAACTATCTTCTTCATATCAAGTTGAGATTTTTTGAGTGAACACATATTGGAGACTTTTATGATCGGTAAACACATCAACATGCACTCCACACAAATAATGACGCCAAATTTTCAAAGCAAACACAAACGCGGCAAATTCTAGATCAAGAGTAGGATAAGTCTTTTCATGCACTTTGAGTTTTCTAGAAGCATAGGCTATCACCTTACCATTTTCTTTTAGATATTGAAGTCAAGGTTGGTGAGTGGGTTTATTTGAAGGTGTCACCCATGAAGGGTATGGTTCGTTTTGGTGAGAAGGAAAAGTTGAGACCAAGATATGTGTATCATTTATAGGTAATGAGGAGAATTAGCATGGCAGCTTATGAGTTAGAATTGCCAAGTGAGATGGATTTGGTGCATCCGATCTTTCATTTGTCCATATTGAGGAAATGTGTGGTAGACCCTAATGCTATTGTGCCTCTTGATGTTGTGGCTGTTGTTGAAAAATTTGACCTATCAGAGGTTCCATTTCTGATTTTTGATAGACAAGTAAAGAAGTTGAGGAACAAGAATATGACTTCCGTTAAGGTTCTTTGAAGGAATTAACAATTTTAAAGTGCTACTTGGGAGGACAAATCGGACATGCAAAAGCAATATCCTTACCTTTTCCACTCCACTCAAGCCTAAGGTATCAATCTAAGTTTTCTATATGATCTCAAGTCCTAAGTTCAGTCCTTATGTCATTGCCTACACTCATGTTTAAATTGACAATGAAACGACCCTAAAAAATTGCCCGAAAATGTGCCTTGAAAGTGCCCGAAATCGTAATTTTCATATATCTCAAAATTCGTGCATTATATCAAAAATCTGACATCATGTTGTTGTTCAAGGGGTAAAATTGAGTGGGTAGTGGGTTTAACTCAAATTTTTGAGCAACCGTATAAAAATTTGAAAACGCAAAGCGAGCAATTTTCAGTGAGCTAGCACGCCCTAGATGCCACGCACCAGAGTATGAAGAAGGTGTATTTTTGTCCAGTTTTATTAGTTTGGTCCAATTATTTTGGGTCTTGGGCCAAAGCCTTTCGATATGTGAAAATACCTATACTTAGCCATATTTTACCTTCATATCTTTCAAGACATTCCCCAATACTTTCTCTAACACTTAGACAAATATTTCACCCAATTCAAGTGTTCCAAACTCACTTCTAGATCTCAATAAACTCATTCAATCTTCAAGATCTCATTCTATAAGCTTATTTAATGTCATTTAAGACCATCTTAAGTCCCCTATATCAAACCAAGTTTAAAGGAATTTTCGTTGGCTATGTTTATGCACACGTACCAGTAGGAAAGCTAACTTTAAAGGGGCATATCTCTTATAACATGAACAACTGGGTGACCCATGACCTACAAAGTTAAATCTCTTTGAATTATCTTTCCAACGGACTTGGTTTCACCTTATTTAGAGTTGGGATGAAGAAGTTATGCCCGTTTTCGTAGAACTCATATGTGGAGGGGTATATATAGGTTTTTTCGAAAATCCGTTTCATCAATGGCATTCCATAAATTTAGTCATTTCTATTGGTCTTTTAAAAATACATGATTTACTTAATTTTAAGTCTATATTGTGAGATGATATACCTATTTTGATTATGCATGTTTTAAGCTTTAGAACCATGATCTCTCTTCGGATTTGGTGAGTGGTTTCAATGTATTTGCAAGATGATATTACTAAGTATTAGTGGGCTACTTTACTTCAAGTTTTCTTGCATGATTCACTCTTTAATTGCATGATTTTATACTAGCACTACACATCCACCTGGTGTTTGATAAATTGTTTGGTTATGATTTCTTAAGGAATTGAAGGTCCAATACGTGCCTTATGAGTTGACTTTATGATAATGAAAAGAATGTATTTATATGTTATTATCTATGTAGTTTTGGGAATTGACTAATCCTTACTTGGGAGGTTGTAGGCCTGGGTAACCATTTTGAGGGGCTTGTATCTCGATCAACTCACTCGGGAGGTGGTTGGCTCGTGCAACTAGTTTGAGGGATTCGTACCTTTATAACTATATTGGGGGGTTTCTACCTCATCAACCATGTTGGGGGGTTTCTACCTCATCAACTATGTTGAGGGGTTTGTACCTTATCAACAATATTGTGGGGTTCGTACCTCATTCGCCTCTCCAAGGAGGTGGTATGCCTTGGATATTCACTAATAATGGTCACTCCTTACGCATGTATTTTGTTCTATGGAAGCATGACTTACTTCAAGCATCCTTCATACATGTCATATTTTTACTATGCTAAGTATTGTCTATGATATTGCATTTTGGAAATATTGCTTATCTATTGTTGCGTTGCGTCCTACATATTTAGTACATTCAAATGTACTAACACATACTCTATGCCTACATGATATAACCATCTAAGAATTGGAAGCTCTTACTGATTCTCCTCCTCGTAGCAAGACGAATTGTTCAAGTTATCTTTTTGTGAGTCCTCAAGTCCGAGGACAATATCTATCTTCTTTCAAGCTTATGTTTAGACTACAACTTGTATATTTGGATTACCTGTTGTTATTAGTATGAGGGTGATTCTAGTTTCTTGTCTTTGCCCCCGCTAAGTTCTATGTTTACTGGTGTTGATGGACAAGTATGTGATGATGCTATAAGATTGACTTTCTATAACTCTTTTGATGTTTTTATCAAATGAAGGTTTTCCCTTAGTCCCTAAGCCCTTATTTCTATTCTTTAATTGTATTTACTTTGTTTCGCGACCAAGAATGTGTAATGATATGTCAAGATGCTTGCTTGGGGTTCCTTCGGGTAGCCCATGTGTCATGTCACATCTACTTCCTAGTTGGGTCATGATAAACTTGTTATTAGAGCACTAGGTTGTTAATGGTCTTCAGAGTCTAACACACGGCATTGATTAGAGTCCTATTCATGGTTGTTAATGGCCATTTGGAGTCTAACACACTACGTCGATTAGAGTCCTATTCATGGTTGTGAAGCACGCCACAATTAAGAATGGGAGGACATGTGGCATTTTAGGAAATGTTTCCCCTCTTCATGATTTATGTCGTGTGATAGACTTAAGTCCCCTAAGGCTTATTTTTAAATTTATTCTTTGCGTTTCAGAATATGTGTCAAGCTACTCAGGACGGTGATATATCAAATACGGAGGTTTTCAATGCTCTATGGGTACTGACCAAAGTGATGACAAAATTGCCAACCCAACTCAATTGACAAGTGAGTGCCCTCGAGACTTCAAATAGTAAGAGGAGGAATAGTGAGGTCAAGAGGGCCCATTTTGGGGGTAAGTTCCAAATTTCCAAATTTCCAACTTTCCAAAAGTGGTGGTGGTGAGGTTCCTTATGCTAGGTGCCCAAGATATGGTAGAGGCCATGATGGCCCATGCTTGAGGGGTACTAACACTTGTTATGTTTGTGGGGAGACGGGTCATAAGGTAAGGGATTGCCCTTATAAACGCAATAAGAGTAGAGGAGGTCATGAGAGGGGTGGCAAATCCTTGGTGCCAAAAGTGTTAGAAAGGCCATGGTAGCCCATGTTTTAAGAGATCTACTATTTGCTTCGGTTGTGGTAGATTTGGGCAAAAAGTTAGCAGTTGTCCTCATGCTCAACCCAGAGCTAGAGGTAAAGGTCATCTAGGTAGTGCCCTACAACATACTAAATTTTATACTTTTCAAGGGAGGCAAGAAGGGGATAAGGCACCCAATGTTGCTACCATTATGTTGAAATTTCCTTTGGCTTTGATGTGTTTGGATTGATGGACTCGGATGCACCTATTCTTTTAATGTTTCTTTCTTGTTACTAGTGGGCTTCTAGTGTGCCCCGAGTTGTTATGTGAAATTTTGGAGTCCACCCCTTTGTTAAGCCTATTGTTGTTAGAAAGTTCATAGGTATTTCTCCATGTTCATATTGCATTAGGCCTTTTCTTATGACTTCTTGGGGTTGATGTGGTGGATTTGATGCCATGCTAGGGATGGAATAGTTGCTTGCATGTTGTGTCTTCTTTGATTGTAGTGCTCATCGAATTAGATTCCCGTTCCCTAATAAACCCATCCTTGAGTGGGGGCTTGTAATGTGGTTGTAAAGGGGCAAGTTTGTTTCCTATCTTAAGGTATAATTGATCTTTAAGAGTTGCATTTATCGTCTTGTAAGAGTTAGGGGTGTCGAACCAAAGTTATTTCTATTGGGTTGATTCCGGTGATAAATTGAGTTAGTGAATGTCCTTTACGATATTTTGAATTTGGGGTGGTATCTTTTGGTTTGTCTTATAACTCGATTATGTCTATAAGTCTCACGAATAGGGTCTTTAATCCCTATTTTGTTAGGTTTGTGGTGGTCTCTAGTGATGAAGTATTGATTTATTTAGAGCTTGTGAATCATTTGGGGGCAGTGTTGCAAATCTTGGGGAAAGAGAAGTTGTGTGCTAAGTATGAGAAGTTTGAATTTTGCTTAAAGGATGTTACCTTCCTAGGTCATGTAATGTCGGAGGATGGTATTAACATGGATCCTATGACGATAGATGTGATTAGAAATTGGCCTAGACCTTTGACTCCCTTGGATATTAGGAGATTTTTCGGCTTAGCGGGTTACTAGCGGAGGTTAGTGAATGGGTTCTCTTCTATTGCTTCTCCCATGACTATGTTGACCCTAAAGATGTCTAAGTTTGTGTAAACCATTTAGTGTGAAAAGAGTGTACAAACCTTGAAGAATAACTTTGTGTCCGCTCCTATCTAGTCTCTACCAGAAGGGTTGGAAGGGCTTGTTGTGTATTGTGATACCGTCCAGATTGGTTTGTGTTGTGTATTAATGCAAAATGGTAAGGTGATAGTATATGTTTTTTGGTGATTTGAGATGCATGAGAAGGATTATACTACCTATGACCTTGAGTCTGCCATTGTGGTAATTGCTCTGAATATTTGACGTTGCTATTTGTATTGGGTGCATGTTGATGTGTTTATCGATCATAAGAGTCTCCAATATGTGTTCACCCAAAGGATCTTCTCTTAAGACAAAGAAGGTGGTTAGAACTTCTTAAAGATTATGATATGAGTGTGCATTTTCATCTAGGTAAGGTTAATATTGTGGTTGGTGCTTTGAGTAGGGTGACAATGGGTAGCTTAGCTCATATTGATGGTGGTAGCAAAGGGATGACCAGGGAGGTCCACCGGTTCGCTAGATTGAGGGCTAAGTTGGAAGATGTGGATAATGGTGGTATTGTGGTTGTAGTTGGTTCAAAAGTCTTCTGTTGCTGATGAGGTAAAAGCAAAGCAAAATCTTAATCCCTCCTTTTTAGAATTGAAGGCTTTGGTGACTGTTGGGAAGGTAGAGGTTTTCTCACAAAGGGGAGATGGTGCCCTTAGGTTTCGAGATAGGTTGTATGTGCCTAGTGTAGATGACTTGAGAAAGAGGGTTCTTAATGAGACTAATAGTAGTTAGCATTCTAGCATTGGTATGGCTCCTTTTGAGACTCAATATGCTAGATATTGTATGTCCCCATTTGGGTGGTTTGAAGTGGGAGAAATGGCTTTGTTGGGTCCAAATCTGATTATGGAGGACATGGAGGAGGTGAGGTTGATTAGGGAAAGGACAAAACAACCCAAAGTCATCAAAAGTCCTATGCCAATGTGAAGAGAACGGATCTTGAATTTAAAGATGGTGACTGGTTCTATTTGGAAGTTTCACTCATAAAGAGTGTAATCGGGTTTGGCAAGAGAGGAAATTGAATTCAGGGTTAGTGATTCCTTATTAAGTGTTGAGGAGGATTGGTAAGGCTTCATATGAATTGGAGTTTCCTATGGATATGGATATGGTTCGTCTGGTTCTTCATGCATCAAGGTTGAGGAGATGTGTTGGTGATTCAAGTTTTATAGGACTCTTTGAGGTTGTGGATGTTATGTAGAATGAGTTGACTTATGAGAAGGTCTGGTGGAGAAGTTGGGTGAATATGAGTAAAGGTCGATTTGCAAGGGTATAGTGTTCGTCAGGGCCCTTTGAGAGAATCGTCAAGTTGGAAATGTCATTAGGGGATCCGGAACGGGCATGAAAAAGCAATATCCATACCTCTTTCATTCTATTCAAGCTTGTGATAATACGCTAAGTCCTTTTCTTTTATTGTTCCAAGACTTATGTTTCAGCCCCGATGTCATTTGCATGCATTCGTATTTATGTTGACAAGTTCATGATGATTTCTTTACACTTCTGTTGAGATTTTCAAAATGGTGCTTAAGTGTATTATTTCATTCTTGTTGGGGTTGATTTCTTCATGATTACTTTTCTTATATACGTCTCTTGACATTCGAGGATGAATATGTCACGACCCAAGCCTAAGGCCTAGATGTGACACGGTGCATGAAGAACCCGAAGAAACCTCAAGCAAGCCTCTAAACATATCATTACACATCCTTGGTCATGAAAGCAATAAAATACAACAATAGGTGGTAAATAGGGAGGGATAAACAAGGCTAAGAGACAATTTTCATAACCTCAACATCGAGAGTCAAGCTCATAACATAGATACATAACATGTCTAACAACATCTCTACTACATAGATAATAGCGGGGGCTAAGACAATCAAGCAACTTCACCCTCATAGTCAAGTATACAATTTAGAGCAACCAACGTCCCCGGAATGGAGGACTCACCAAATAGTTTGAGTGATATCGTACTAGCCGTGTGGAGAAGAAGGAGGATGATCAATCGGTGCTCAGTTTCCTACATGGTGACATCATGTAGGCATAGAGTATGCATTAGTACGTTTGAATGTACTAAGTATGTAGGATGCAATCCACAAGAGGTAGGCATTATAGTCAAAATGTATAGAGATAAAAAATAAATAGCATAGTGACAATATGGCATGTATGATCAACACTTAAGTAAAATATGCTTCTATAGGGCATAAATGTGTAAGAGGGGACCACTAAACTATTGGTTGATCATTGCACCCTACCACCCTTGGTGATTGAGGTACAAACCCCATCAATAGATTGGTGGATTATCGCACCCTACCACCCGTGGTGACCGAAGTACAAACCCCAAGATTGGTTATTATGGCACAAACCCCTCAACAAGGTTGATGGATAGTCGCACACTACCACTCGTGGTAACCAGAGTACAAACCCCCTGAGAAGCTCATCAAGGTATGAACCCCTTGATAAGGTTACCCGATGCGCAACCCCCGAGTAGGGCATGATCATATTCCAACACTATGTAGGTGAATATCATATATATACATTCATTTCATCATCATATAGTCATTGAACTAAAAAAATATGCATTTGGCCTTCAATTCCTCAAGAAAACCATAACCAGAAATTTTATCAAATACTTGGTGGGTGTGTAGTGCTAGCGTAAAACCATGAAATTTAGGTATGAAATCATGCAAGGAAATCCAATGTAAAACCATCAATCAATACTTCGTAACACCCTTAAGCAATATACGTCAAAACCCTTCATCAAATCTTAAAATAGATCTTAGATTCATAGCTCAAAACGTACTAAAACAATCACGATTTCATAAACCCCAATTTAGTGTGCAATGAATTTCAAAATAAGACCCATTTGTAAATCAACTTAAAATCATGCAATTTTAAGTAAAAGGAAGTTTGGGCATCATGGGCGAAAGGAACCCATCAAAGATACCCACATACCTTATCTTAGGAGAATAACTTGGCAAAAATTTGGAGATGAAGTCTTGAATCTTGGATGAGAACCTTAAGATCCGGATGAGTTTTGAAACTTGAATTTAGGATTAAAATATTTGGCTAAGTGTTTTAATGAGTATTGGGGAATGGTTAGAATGATATGAGAGTGAAATATGGCTATAGGTATTTTCACATTTGGCAAAGCTTATGCCCAGGATATAAATGTCTTGGACCGAAGTGAAATACTAGACAAAAAAATACACAAAGGCACATCCTTGGTGCATCGCGCCAGGGGCACGAAAACCTCACTTGAATTTGCATTTTTGAAAAAAAATTCTAATCATTTTCTCTTAATTCGGGGTTAGACCAATTTTCCACTCAATTTGACTCCCTAATCATGAATATGAAGTTGAATTTTCAATATCGTGCACGAATTTTGAGATATATGGAAATTACGAATCCAGGAACTTTTAAGGCACATTTTCGGACACTTTTTAGGGTTGTTTCAAAATCTCCCCCTTGGGAAAATTTTGTTCCCAAATGTCAGAGAGACGTATATGAGAGACACAAACATGACAATTTCATCCCACGTAGAGATACGACAATGCATTTAAACATCACTTCAAAAATCTCATCATAAGTGTAAAATCATCATGAACTTGACAATTTAAACATGAATGTATGCAATGACATGAGGGCTGAACTTAAGACCTGAGATCATATAAATGGCTTAGATCAATACCTTAGTCTTGATTTGAGTGGAAAAGGTAAGGATATCGCTTTTGCATGTCCATTTCGGCCTCCCAAGTAGCATTTTCAACCTGTTGGTTCCTCCAAAGTACCTTAACGGAAGGCACATCTTCGTTTCTCAACCACTTCACTTGTCTATTCAAGATCTGAACCGAAACTTCTTCAAAGGTCAAATTGTCTTCAACAATACCCACAGCATCAATAGGCACAATAGTATTATGATCTCCAACAAATTGCCTCACCATGGATACAAAAAAGGCATGATGAACCAAATCTATCTCACCAGGAAATTCCAACTCATAAGTTACCTTGCCAATTCTCCTCATTACCCTATCAGGACCCGCATATCTTGGGGTCAACTTTCCCTTCTTACCAAAACAAACCACACCCTTCATGAGTAACACCTTCAAATAAACCCAATCACCAACTTGGAATTCATGATCCCTTCTCCTCACATCGGCATAGGACTTTTGGCGACTTTGGGCCATCTTCAACCTTTCTCTAATCATCCTAACCTTCTCAAGAACCTCCATAACCAGATCTGGTCCCAGAAAATCTACCTCACCAACCTCAAACCAACCAACTGGTGATCTACAATGTCTCCCATAGAGAGCCTCAAAAGGAGCCATACTAATGCTAGAATGATAACTATTGTTGTAGGCAAACTCAATCAATGAAAGATGATCATCCCAAATACCCTTAAGCTCCAATACACAAGCCCTAAGCATATCCTCAAGTGTTTGGATAGTTCTTTCAGCTTTTCCATCAGTTTAAGGGTTAAAGGCTGTACTAAGTTTATCCCTTGTACCAAGACCCCTTTGAAAGGACCTCCAAAAGTGCAAAGTAAAATTGAGAACCACGATCCAATATGATAGAAAAAGGAACCCCATTCAACCTTACCAAGTCATGTATGTACAACCTAGCATAATTTTAAGCCTCATAGGTGGTCTTAATCGATAGAAAGTGTGTTGATTTCTTCATCATATCAACCAACACGCAAATGGAATCAAAACCTTTTGGGCAAACCAACCACAAAATACACATTAATATCCTCCCACTTCCAAGTAGGAATCTCTATGTCTTGGGTTAGGCCACCCGACCTTTGATGTTTGGCTTTGACTTGTTGATAACTATGGCAACCAGAAACGATTTTTTCAATGTCCCTCTTCATACCTCCCCACCAATACACAACTCTCAAATCTATATACATTTTGGTGGAACTGGGGTGGATAGAATAAGAAGAATTATAGCCCTTATAAAGGATTTTCCCCCTTAAACCATCAATGCAGTACACATACAATCTACCTTGGTATTTAATGGCACTATCTCCCCCTTGAGAGAAAACCTCCACCCTGCCCTCTTTCACCAAGCCTTAAATTCTAGCAAGGAGGAATCAAGATCTTGCTTTTATTTCACCTCATCAACTAAGGAAGACTTAGAACCATCAACAATAACAATACTCCCATTACCAACCTCTTCCGAACTATCTCCCAATCTAGCCAATCGATGCACTTCCCTAGACATCTCCTTATCACCACCATCAAATGAGCTAGGCTAACATAGAAACCCTAATCAATGCATCCACCACAACATTAGCCTTACCGGGACGATAATGCACACTCGTATCATAGTCCGTAAGAAGTTCTAGCCACCTTCTTTGTCTCAATTTGAGATCTTTTTCAGTAAAGACATATTGGAGGCTCTTATGATCGGTGAACACATCAACATGCACCCCATATAAATAATGTCACCAAATTTTCAAAGCAAATACTACGGCAGCCAATTCAAGATCATGATTAGGATAGTTCTTTTCATGCACTTCGAGTTTCCTAGAAGCTTAGGCTATCGCCTTACCATTTTGCATTAGCACAAAACCTAACCCAACTCTAGAAGCATCACAATACACAACAAATCCCTATGGACCATCTGATAATGATAAAATAGGAGTGGACATAACTTTATCTTTCAATGTTTGACAGTTCCATTCACACTCATTGATCCACACAAACATGGCCTGCGTTTTGGTCAACTTTTTCATGGGATAAGCAATAGAAGAGAACCTATTCACAAATCTCCTGTAGTAAGTTGTTAAGGCCAAGAAGCTCCTAATGTCCGATGGGGTCAACAGTTGAGGCCAATTTCTAATCACATAGGTATTCTTAGGATCCACCTTAAAACCATCCCTCAACATGACATGACCTAGGAAGGAAACCTCCTTCAACCAAAATTCAGACTTTTCATATTTAGCATACAATTTCTCCTCCCTCAATTTATGCAGTACAACCCTCAAATAACTCATATGCTCCACCTCACAATGTGAATACATAAAAATATCATCAATAAATACCGCAATAAATGAATGAAGGTAGGGTTCGAAAACCCTATTCATAAGGTCCATGAAGATGGCTGGTGCATTGGTAAACCCAAAAGACATCACCACAAATTCATAATGCCCATACATAATCGAGAAGGCCATCATGGGAATATCACACTCCCTCACCTTCACTTGATGATATCCGGACCGAAGATCAATCTATGAGAAGTGGTTAGCCCCCTGCAATCGATCAAACAAATAATCAATTCTTGGAAGAGGATACCTATTCTTGATGGTGACCCTATTGAGTTTCTAATAGTCAATACACATTCTGAGAGACCCATCCTTCTTCAAAAACAACATCGGTGCACCCCAAGGGGATTTACTAGGACTAATAAAACCCTTCTCTAACAAGTCCCTTAATTTTTCCTTCAACTCCTTTAACTCTGCTGGGGCCATACGGTAAGGGGGAATAGAAATGGGTTGAGTATCGAGAAGAAGGTCTATATAAAAATCTATTTCCCTTTCGGGAGGAATACCTAGAAGGTCATTTGGGAAGACATCAAGGAACTAATATATAATCAGAACCGACTCTATAGGAAAGACTTTGGACTCCACATCCCTAGCCCTCACGAGATGGTAAAGAAACCCCTTAGAGATCAACTTACGGGCTATTATGACAGAGATGAACCTACCCTTACCACCACATTATGACTCTCCCACTCAAGGACCGATTCATTTGGGAATTGGAACTTGACCCTACGGGTTCTACAATCAATAGAAAAATAGTATGCATACAACAACTCCATCCCAAGAATAACAGCAAAATCAACCATGTCCAACTCTACAAGAGCACAAGGCAATAGTTTATGCATGATACAAATGGGACAATTCCTATAGACTTTTCTAGAAACAGTAGATGCACCAATAGGTGCAGATACCTCATATGACTCACACAACAATTTAGGCTTAACATGGAACTTTTTGGCAATAAACGGGGTAATAAATAAAGAGTGGCACCCGGATCAATCAATGCATACACATCAAAATCAAAGATTTTGAACATACTCATAACAACATCGAGGACCTCATCAACCCTTTGCCTCCCATGCAAGTATAAAACTGATTGTACCTTGGGGCACAAACTTGTTGGCCACCTCTCCCCAAAGGAACCATATTAGCACCTTGTCAATAAACCTCCGTATCTTTGTTATGATTTCGAGGGAAATCCACCTTCTTATGACCCACTTCCCCATAATCAAAACATGCATTAGTGTCTCCCAAGCATGGGCCTTTATGACCCTTACCACATCTTTGACACACATCATTAAGAACCACAACATAATTAACATGGGTCCTTGGGAGGTCATGAGCAAACCCCTTAATAAAGCATGAGAAGACCATTGGTCTTGGTTGAATCGGCAACCCTTTGGGAACTTACCTTCGAAACGGTCCCTCTTAGCCTCATGACCCCTCCTCTTCCTGAACTTCTCCCACTCAATTTATTCATCATAGGTCATCAAACGGGACAAGTTCATGTCACTAAGCAACATAGCAGACCGGCATTCCTCAATTACCAAGTCGTACACACCTATCACAAACTTGTTCATTCTAGACCTTGAGACGGCTACCAAGTATGGCGCATATTTTGAAAGTTGGTTGAATTTGAGGGAATACTTTCTAATACTCATTGATCCTTATTTCAAGTTCATAAAATCCTTCACTTTAGCTTCCTTAACCTCAAGAGAGAAGAACTGATTAAGAAATCCACCTTGAACTCTTCCTATAGAACCTCATTGTTTACTTCCTTCTCTTCCTTCCACTGGTTGTACTATATTTGTGCCACCCCTTTTAGTTGGTAGGCCATCAACTCTTCTTTATGTTCTGAACTCACACCCATGATAGCCAATATCTTGTAGACCTCATCAATGAACTCTTGAGGGTCCTCATCTACCTTTAACCCATAGAATTCTAGGGGATTCATCCTCATGAAGTCTCTTACTTGAGAAGCTTGTGTAGGAGCAAAAGGGGCTTGCCAAATTCTATCTCATCAAAGGCATACCGTAAATTTAGTCATTTCTATTGGTCTTTTGGGGATTTCTATGCTATCTTAACACTTCCTAAAGACCTAAACCATATTCGAAAGATCAAATTCACTCCTCCCAATTGGAATACACTCTCAAATTCTCTCAATGTATGTGGGTTTCATTCATGGGTACCTTTTACCCATGAAACCCAATCTTCCGTTTCTATAAAAATTACAAGTTTTCAAGTTGTGTTGCTTATGGGTATTATTCATTAGAGATTATAATCATATATTATATTGGGATTTTATGAAAGTTTGGTTGAAAATACATGATTATGCATTTTAAAATCTATACAATGAGTTGGTTTACCTATTATGATTATGCATGTTTTAAGCTTTAGAACTGTGATCTCTCTTGGGATTTCGTGACTGGTTTCAATGTATTTGCAAGATGGTATTACCAAGTATTAGTGGAATGTTTTACTTCAAGTTTTCTTGCATGATTTCTCTTTTGAATTGAATGACTTTATACTAGCACTACACACCCATGAAGTATTTCATAAAATGTCCAATTATTATTTCTCGAGGAATTGAAGGTCCAATGCATGTCTTGTGAGTTGAATGAATTTATGATGATGAAAGGAATGTATGCATATGTTATTCTCCATATAGTGTTGGGAATTGACCAAGCCTCACTCGGGAGGTTGTATGCCGGGGTAACCATGTTGCGGGGTTTATACCTCGATCACTTCGCTCGGGAGGTGGTAGGCCTGTGCAGCTGTGTCGATGGGTTTGAAACTTGATAACCATGTTGGGGGGTTTATACCTCATCAACCGTGTTGGGAGGTTTGTACCTAATTAATCATGTTGACGGGTGTGTACCTCATCAACCACATTTAGGGCTTTGTACCTGATTAAACTTTCTAAGGAGGTGGTAGGCCTTTGATATTCACTAATAATGGTCACTCCTTACACATGTATTTTGTTCTATATAAGCAAGGCTTACATAAAGTATTCTTCATGCATGTCATATTGTTACTATGCTATATATTGTCTATGATATTGTATTTTGCCTATGTTGTTTATCTATTGTTGCATTGCATTCTATATATTAAGTATATTCAAATGTACTAACACATACTCTATGCCTACATGATATTACCACATAGGAACCGGAGCTCCTATTGATTCTCCTCCTGGTGGCAAGACAGATACTTCAAGTTAGCTTTTTGTGCGTCCTCAAGTCCGAGGACAATATCTATCTTCTTTCATGCTTACGTTTAGACTATAATATGTATATTTGGATTACCTATTGTTATTAGTATTATGGTAAATCTGGTTTCTTGTCTTGGCCCCCACTAAGTTCTATGTTTACTGGTGTTGTTGGACAAGTATGTGATGATGTTATAAGCTTGACTTTCTTTAACTCTTTTGATGTTTTTATGAAATGAAGGTTTTCCCTTAGTCCCTAGGCCCTTATTTCTATTCTTTAATTGTGTTTACTTGCTTCCTCATCCAAAAATGTATAATGATATGTTAAGAAGCTTGCTTGGGGTTCCTTCGAGTTTCCAATGCGTCGTGTCACATCTAGGCCCTAGTTTGAATCTTGACAGACAAGTTCATAATGATTTTACACTCATTTTGAGTTTTTTAAAATGATGTTTAAGTACAATTTGGCTGAAATTGTCATGTTTACGTCTCTCAAATATATTTTTTGACATTCAGGGAAGAATGTTTCTAAGGGGGAGATATTAAAACGACCCTAAAAAGTACCCGAGAATGTGCCTCGGATGTACCTGAAATCGTAATTTCTATATATCTAAAAATCCGTGCATGGTATCGAAAATCCAACTTCATACTTTTGAGCAGGGGGTCACATTGAGTGTGAGATGGGTCTAACACTAATTTAAGAGAGAACGATTAGAAATTTTATTTTTCGTAACTTTCCCTATCATAGACATGTGTTAATTTTGCCTCCATGACAAGTCCGCATCGCGGACCAGATGCAAACGTGTGTATTTTATTGCCAGTGATTTTTATCTCAGTTCAAGGCTTTTGGGTCTTGGGCCCATGTATTCCCATGCGTGAAATACCTATACTTAGTTATATTTTACCTTCATATCATCCAAGAGATTCCCTAATACTCATTCAAACACTTAGAAAAATATTTCACTCCTATTTCAAATCCCAAAACTCATCCAGATCTTAAGGTTCTTATTCAAGCTTCAAGTCTCCATTTTAAATCTTCTTCAAGAATTCTCCAAAACTAAGGTATGTGGGTTTCTTTCATAGGTTCCTTTCACCCATTATGCCCAAGCTTCCTTTTACATAAAATTTCATGATTTAAAGTTGATTTATTCATGGGTCTTATTTAATATGAATTTCACTGCATACTATGTTGGGTTTATGAAATGGTTGTTGTTTTAGCATGTTTTGAGCTATGAATCTAAGATTTGTGGTGAGATTTGATGAAGTGTTTTGATCTATATTGCTTAAAGGTGTTACCGAGTATCTATTGATGGTTTTACACTAAATTTTCTAGCATGATTCCACTCTTGTATTGCATGATTTTACATTAGCACTACACACCTGTCAAGTGTTTGATAAAATGTCCGGTTATGATTTCTTGAGGAATTGAAGGTCCAATGCATGTCTTTTGAGTTGAATGACTATATGATGATGAAAGAAATATATGTATATGATATTATCTCTAGAGTGTTGGGGATGAACAAGCCTCACTCGAGACGTTGTAGGCCCGGGTAAACTTGTCAAGGGGTTTGTACCTCAATCGCCTCGCTCGGGAGGTTGTATGCCCATACAACTACGTCGAGAGGTTTGTACCTTGATAACCATGTTGGGGGTTTGTACCTCATCAACTATGTTGGGGGTTTTATACCTCATCAAGCACTATTGAGGGGTTCGTAACTCATTTGCCTCATTAAGGAGGTGGTTGGCCTTGGATATTCACTAATAATTGTCACTCCTTATACATTTATTATGTTCTATATAGGCATAATTTTTCTTCAAGTATCATTCGGACATGCCATAGTACTATAAGCTTATTCATTTCATATGTTATGCATTTTGTTTATGGTACTTATCACTTGTTGCATTGCATCCTACATACTTACTACATTCAAATGTACTAACGTATACTCTATGCCTACATGATGTCACCATGTAGATACCGGGGACTCGCTTGATCATCCTCCTCCACATGGCTAGTACGGTATCTCTCAAGCTCTTTGGTGAGTCCTCCATTTCGGGGATGATATTTATGATCTCATGCTATGTTGTAAGATATCTTTCTTTTATGTATATATATTGACTATAAGGGTGAGCCAGGTTGCTTATCTTGGCCCCTGCTAAGTATCTAAGTTTTAGAGGTGTTGTTGGACATGTTTTGCATTATGCTATGAGCTTTGACTCTCTCTTGATTCTTGATGTTTATGATATGAAAATTGTCTATTAGCCCTATTTATCAGAATTTACATTCTCTTATTGTATTTTATTGCTTCAGCACCAAGGATGTGTAATGATATGTTAAGAGGCTTGCTTGGGTCTATTTGGATTCCCCATGCATCGTGTCACATTTAGGCCTAGGCTTGGGTCGTGACAAAAGTCCTCGTCAAAATCACCCTAGGAAAGCTTGAAAATGCTAAAATGGAGAAAATGTGCATTTTCTTTAAATAAACAGTTCAAGTATGAAATCTTTGTCGTGAACACGGATAGGCTTCCGCAAATGCAAAAGTCAACATATCTCAACACTCCGCAGATGCAGAGCTCTAGGGGCAGTACACTCCACGAAGATGGATAGTACCTCAGTGAATGCAAAGGTCAAAGAAATTGACCCTCTGCAAACATGGGGGAAATGGTGCGAATGCGGAGAGTAAATTACTCTGCACTAGATATTAGCAAACCAACACTAGGAAATTTTGGGAACAGACCTTCGGGGTTCACTCAGAACCAAAATCAGACAATCCAAACTTGTACACCTACCAGATACAGTGATTCAGATTCAATTAAATTATCATAATTTGATTCAATGGTCTCTTCAACCCAATTATTGATAAAGATCGTTAAAACTAGTTTAAAACTCAAAATACCAAAACTGTCCTCAAAAAGTCCAAAAATTACAATGATACCATTTCTATGTTACTTTTACCATAAAAGCTATTAGAACTCTCATAATTTTGATTAGAGCTTTCGAACTCTGAGTTTTTGCCAAAATCATACTTAGGCTCTAGAATCCACTAATTATGCAACTATGGGTCTAAAATCTCTGTTTTAACTTCAAATTAAGTTTCATAACTTAACCCAGACATAATTTAACATTCCAAAGCTAATGGAATTGATAAATTTCTGTTCTAACACTCGAAACACAAAATGGTAACTCAAGCTACAGACTCAACCTAGAACTTACACATAGAAAATATGGCAGACAACGTTTCCTCTCTCAACCTTTATGTACAATCCTCAAACACTGCACTTGGTCGAACTAACTCTTGGAGTAAACAAAGATGTAATACATAAACATAATCATAAATATATCCAAATAAGTCTTGAACACTTAGTTCATCGATTCTGTAAAAGCGGCGAGAGAATTAGTCAACCCGAAGACATAACTATAATTTCATAATGGCCATAACAGATCCTCAAGACTATCCTTAGGATGTCAAACTTCCGAAATCTCAACTAATGATATCTAGACCTCAAATAAATCTTGGAAAACGCTGAAGCACCTTGCAACTGGTTGAATAGATCATCAATATGAGGCAAATGATACTTGTTCTTGATGGTCACTTTGTCCAACTGACAATAATCAATACATATCCGGATAGTTCCATCCTTTTTCTTCACGAACAAGATAGGAGCACCCGAAGGGGAAACACTTGAACGGATGAAATCCTTCTCTAACAAATCTTCTAACTGCTCCTTTAATTCACTGAACTCAACTGAAGAATCCGATAGGGGCCAATAGAAATGGGCTTAGTGCTCGGCTACACATTAATAGCAAAATCAATATCACAATTCAAAATAACACCTAGAAAATCATTAGAAAACACATCCATAAACTTCCTTACAACACCTGATTGTGTCCAATGATGGTGACTCCTAAGAACAGGCTCGATGATGTGCTTTAAAAATACAACAAATTTGATACTTAAAACTTAAGAGTTTGTGTATTCTCAGTGTGACATTTATGGTGTTTATGTGTATTTATGTTTAGTTTTGCAAGTAAATTTTTTGGCATGACTTTGGGGAAAATTTAAAGACTTTGCTAATTTTTGTGACTTACGAGAGCCTCTATGGATCGTAGAGCACTCTACGAGTCACAGAGGATGATTTCATGACAAATTCTAGTAAAGTATGATTTCTGAAGTTCAGCTATACTAGACCTTTATATGAGTCGTAGATCACTCTACGAGTCGTATAGAGAGGTTTCGTGAATATTTCTAGTGAAGGACCAATTGATACAGATGAAGTCTATAAGAGTGCAATACGAATTGTGAATTAATCTACCACTCATAAAGTACATTCAAGGAAGTGAAGTCCAGGATTCAAAAAGCTAAATACGAGTCTCCGATTATGACTCATAAATCACTTGACGAGTCATACAGACCTATCATAGAAATTCGCTGACCAGTTTTTCTATTTTTTAGGACTTAATTATAATTACCATAAATAGTACTTTTTAGATTATTTTTAAGAGGAGTACAGTAGAGAACGTCATTAGAAAGTACTTTTAGGGTTTTGTACTTGAAGACCTCAATTTTGGAAAAGAATACACTTGTGAATTAATTGGATCTTCAAATCTTGTGATCATCAATTAATTTTAGATTTTCTTATTCTTAAATTTGATTGTGTAAGTGTTTAACTATGTTTGCGATTCATAATTTCTTTATCTACCCATAGCATGAGTATCTAAATCCATAACTTGGGGTTGTGGGAACCATAAAGATCTAACCAAAGAAACCCAGATAATTTGCAATTCTTGGAATAGGTATTTGCATGTATTAATCAATTATTTTCGTTTTGCATGTTTGCTAGTGGTGGACACATTAGAACTTGCCTAGTGTTACCTTCCCGATCCAGCTGGTAATGAATAGGAAAAGAAATTGATTAATAGGATTCGATGATATGTTCTGTCTAATCAACCAAATTGGGCAAGGGGAGGTTGCCTGGGAAAATGGTTAATGGTTAATATTGCACACTGTTGAGACGGGCCAAGTCACATAATGAAATTCACTACTCAGCTTTGACCAAAGGACTTGGTGAACTTAAATTACTATCTTGCGTGCTATACTCCAGTCGAGAATTGGGTTACTTGGGGATATTGAGTTGGTGAATCATGGGAAACACGATACTCAAGTTGCTCTCGATTATTGATTGTCTCTTGTGATAGTTTGGTTTATTTTCTTATTGAACATTGAAAACCCCCCTTTAGAGAATTGAGTTATTAATTACTTGAATTGCGTATTGGTGAATTCGTTCTGAATCTCTATATTCTCTGTCAGATTCGACCCTAGCCTTGGTAAGATTTTATATTTGACAATGAATTCTTCATCCTCAAAAAAGAGGTGTAGCTTGGGCGAGATCAAAGATTATGGAGTCGTTGCTAGGGAATATGCTAGACTTAATTGAGTTCAATAGTAATTGTAATTCAAGTGTTAATCCTTAGTTCCCTTGTATTTTACTTTTATTTTTTTCTTGTTTTTGTTTTTGTTTCTTTGTAGGGTATACTAGTAGTGTATGCCCAACACTAGGATTCAAGGAAATTCCTTAACTCCACTTGATCCAGAGATTCAAAGAATTACAAGAAGAATGGCCCAAGAAAATGCTAACATCGCTGGTAATGCAACCTTGAACCGAATTGGTAATGATGATGATCGGAATGATAATCCACCTCATTTGGAGAATATTCCATAGTCTCAGGATTTCAATGACAATACTTATCGGTGGAATTAGTATAGGACGAACCCTTATGGCTATGAATGTTATGGAGGCTATTGTTTTTCCACCACTACCAACTGACCCAAAGTTCAAAGTTTCTAGTAGGTTACTTTAGATGTTGTAAAACGTGAGCTATTTGTGAGCTTACCATTAGTGGATCCACATAGCCACTTGCACAATGTGGCATTTTTTTTGTAAGAGTGTGATGGGGACATAAAATCTGTCCATGGATGCTTCTAGACTTCATGTTTTCTCATTGTCTCTTACAGGCAATGCTGCGGTACGGCTATCTAAGCTCCTAGAGAGTCCAATGACTAGTTGGGCGGATTTGTAGAAAGCTTTTTTAGCGAGGTACTTCCCTAGATCGAAAAAGCTCAAGTGAAAGAATCAGATCAAAAACTTTGAGCAATTTCCTGGTGATTCAATTTGCACTACTTAGGAGAGGTTTACTAAGTGTTTGAGGAGCTACCCTAACCACAGTATAGTTGATGATGCCTTGGTGGATATCTTCTACCATGACCTTGATGAGCATAGTCCAGCCTGTACTGATACCATTATGAGGAGCATGTTTTTAGATCAACCTTTTGCAAGGATTATCGAATGTATGGAGCAAGTGTTCAAGATGAATCGTACATGGGGACAATGGGATAGAGCTTCTATGAGGAGTTCATGTGCTATCAATGTTGGTACAGAGAAAGCCATGTTCAATGAGGAGATTATACAATAACGTGCTCAATTCGCACAACCATGAATGTTGTGGTCATGCAGAATTAGGAAAGAGTGAATGCAGTAGTTTATCAACTACCACGTGCACCCATGTATGAAGAGTCTTATTTTGTGAAGGATGCTTTCTTTGTTAATGATCTAATGGGGGTTTTCGGACTAATGCCCAAGGGTCCAATCAGGACTATTGGCCCCAAGGTAAAGGAAACCAAGGTCAGAACTATGGTAGAGATGCAGCTTATAGAGACAAATCAGGTTGTTATTATGAGAGGAATAGGGGTCCAGAAGCCGATCGGGTTCTAAGATTTGGTTTCAGAAATGGTCCATATGTGCCACCATATGACCGATATGTTGGTACAAGCAATTCTATAATCGAAGAGATATTTGATTGTTTATTCAAAACGCTCGAGACAGAAGATAAAACACTAAGGGGCATGAAATTCGATATTTCAGACATTAATCAAAATATAGAGTCTCATTATGTGGCTATAAAACAACTAGAGCAACAGTTTAGTCAAGTGTAACTCAGTTGAATCAGCGTCAAATAGTTACATGCATAGCAACACAGTTCAAAAACAAAAGAATGAAGGGCAATGTATGGCAGTTACTACTAGAGGTGGTAAGAGCACTATTGGTCCTCCTATGTCGGTTAACGTAGAAGATATTCATGAGAAGATAGTTGCAGCTAAGGATGTGGGTGAAGGAGATGAATGTGTCAAGGATAGGGTAAGTGAAGCAGCTCAAGCACCATAAAAGTATAAGCCTGTCCCAAGGCCCGTCTTCCTTTTCCTCAAAGACTCAAGAATAAGGAGGAGAAAGGAAAGTTCAAGAACTTTCTCTCCATGCTTAAGAAATCATCCATCAACATCCCTCTTATTGAAGCTTTGGAGGAAATAACGGTTTATGCAAAGTAAATAAAGGACTTTGGTACCTTAAGGCATACAGTGAGTGAGTCAGGAGCATTCTCAAGAGTTTCAACATTGTAGTGCCATCACTACTAAGTCCATGCTTCAAAAGCGTGAAGACCCAGGTGCATTTACTATAACTTGCACTATATAAGATGTGGAGGTCGCAAGGGCACTATGCGATATGGGGGTTATCACGAGCCAAACGTAGGGCCTAGACATGACTGGCAAATGGGGAACCCAAAGGAACCCCAAACAAGCCTCATAGCATATCATTATAGATCCTTGGTCGCGGAAGCAATTAAAATGACGAAGACAGACAAATATAAACAAGGCGATGGGACTAAGGGGGAAAGCTTGCATAATATCATAATCAAGAGACAAGAGTCAAGGCTCATATGATATGTATATAGCATGTCCAACAACACCTCTACTACATATAAAAGAGCGGGGGCCAAGATAAAGCAACTGGGCTTACCCTCATAATCAAAATAAAGAAATAAAGAAGAGTGTTTCAGTACATTTTAAGAGAAACATATACTAAGGTCCCCAAAGTAGGGGACTCACAAACTAGCTTGAGTAGTACAGATCTATCCATATGGAGGAGGAGGAGGATCAACTTAGGCTTCGATCCCTACATGGTGATATCATGTAGGCAAGAGTACGAGTTAGTATATTTAAATGTACTAAGTATGTAGGATGCAATGCAACAATAGATAGGCATCATAATCAAAATTCATAACAATAGGCAACAGACATCATATAATAATATGGCATGAATGACCAATGCTCAAGTAGAACATGCATAAGTAACTCGTACTCATATAGGATATCATATGTGTAGAAGAGACCAAGCTGGATTTCCAAAGTACAAACCCCTTGGTTGGTTGATAATGGTCTCACCCCATCATCCTGGTGGTATGGTACAAACCCCTTATATAGTTGATGATAGTTTCACATCATTACCCCAGTGGTGAAGTACAAACCCCTCACATGGTTGATGAGTAAAAACCCCCACTTCGGTTGATGAGTACAAACCCCCCACCTCGGTTTATGAGTCCAAACCCCCACCTCAGTTATCCAAGCTCTTAGTCCCCCTAGATCGGGCATGGTCTAAGGCAACACTTTATATAGAGTATATCATATACATATGCTCATTTCATCATCATATAGTCAATCATATCATATCTCATGCTTTGGACCTACAATTCCTCAAGAAACCATAATCGGATATTTTGTCAAACACTTGGCGGGAGTGTAATGGGGGTACAAGACCATGAAATTTAGAGATAAAATCATGTAAGAAAATCCATTGTAAAAACATCAATCAACACCTGGAAACACCCTTAAGCAATACACAAAAAATACCTTCGTTAAATCTTATAATAGATCCATGATTTATAGCTCAAAACGTAGTAAAACAGTCAAAACTTTTCATAGCTTTAACACAGTGCATAGACATGTTCATACTAGTAAACCTATTAGTAAAATCAACTTTAAATCATGTAAATTAAGTAAGAAAAAGGTTAGGGCACCATGGGTGGAAGGACCCAATGGATAAAACACCCAATGGATAAAACCCACATACCTTAACTTTATAGAAGCTCTTGATGAAGGTTGAAAATTGAGGCTTGAAAGAGAACCTTGAAATCCGGATGAGGGTTTGAAACTTTACTCTTGAGAGAAATCTAAGACTAAGGGTTTGAGTGAGTACTAGGAAATGTCTCGAGTGATATGAGAGTGAAATAATGCTAAGTATAGGTGTTTTCTCATGTGGGAAGGCTTAGGCCCAAGACTTAAAATTCTTGGTCCAAAACTAAAAACCGGCACCAAAATAAGGCTGCTGTGCAATTCGCACTTTCAAATTTCATAATTGCTAATTTTTCACTCTTAAATTGGGGTTAGACCCTTTTACCCCCAATTTTTATCCCGTGAATCAGAATATGAAGTTGGATCTTAAAATAACTAACGGTTTGTGAGATATATGGAATTTAAAATTTTGGGCGTTTCGAGGCACATTTTTGGGCACTTTTTGGGATCGTTTCAATTTCTCCCCCTTGGGAACATTCGTCCCCAAATGTAAAAGAGACGTAGAGGACAAGAGTGATCATAAACAAGTCAGCGCCAACAAGAATGCTACATTACATTTAAAACACCATTTTCAAAATCTCAACATAAGTGTAAAATCATCATAAGTTTGCCTACTTTAACATAAATGCACGTGAATGACATAGGGGCTGAAATATAAGACTTGAAATCACATGAAGAACTTGGTATCTGTGTTAGACTTGATCTGTGTGAATGAGGTACGAATATCGCTCCCATAAGAGCGCTTTGACTAACTTGGAGACACCTTTTGACTTGATGATCCTTACAAGAGGGCCTTAATGAACACCACATCCTCATTAATCAACTTCTCCACTTATCCATCCAACACCTCCACTGGGATCTTTCCCTCAGCCAAGTTTTCCTCCATATCACCCACAATTTCAAAAGGTGCTATAGAGATAGAGTCACCAACACATCTCATCCACCTAGAAGCATGAAGAACCAGACGAACCATATCTACATCCATAGGCAATCTCCAAACTTATGCAACCTTATCAACCTCCCTCTACACTCTATAAGGAATCACAGTCTTCAACTCAATTGTCAACCTTGAATATACTTAACCCACTTAGTACCAAAACCACCATCTCCCCCTTGGGAGACAACCTCCGCTCTATTATTCTCTCACCCAAAACTTCTAGCACTAATAAGGAGGAAATCAATGCCTCACCTAATCTAGACCTCTTAACCCAAGAAAATTTGGAACCATCAAGAACACTATACTACCATTCTCAACTTCCTTCAACCTAACTCCTTATTTTGCCAACCGATGGACTCCACTAATCACCTCTTTACCACAATTACCACAACATTAGGCTACCTATAGCACCATACTTAGAGCATCAATCACATCACTAGCCTCAATGGTGAACATGATGCACACTCATATCATAATCCATAAGGAGTCCTAACCACCTTCTCGTTACCCTCAACTCACAATTATCATAATTAGCATACAACCTCTCATCTCCTAAAACTTGCAACACTATCCCCAAATGGTTCGCAAGCTCTAACTAAAGCAATGTTCCACCATTAGAGGCCACCACAACAATGTTGAGGTAGGGTTTTAAGACCCAATTCATGAAATCCAAAAGACATAACCAGTGCACAAGCGCACCCACAACTACACCAGTATTCAAAATTCTCCTTCCTATTCTGAGAGGACACTTAGAGATATTACCTACCCTCATCTCCACTTGGGAACAAAACCCAAACCTCAAATCAACCTTAGAGAAGCGACTAACCCATTATGGTTGACGAAATAGATTGACCATCCTTACCCATCATATTACAACCTTATAGGTCCTACGCTCATCGAAAGCATGCTATACAAAAAGCCAAACACTTTAAGACCTCCAACCTATCAATCTAGGGTCAATCAAGATCACAAGACAAGTCTCTATGCAACAAGAACATGGGGAAACCCTTATAGACCCCTACTAGACACAATAGACTCATGCAACCATCCGGGACCTATCAACTCACCAAACTCAAATGTCAATCACAACATTGGCATAACCTAGGGTAAACTAAGTCATAAGAGAGACAATAGAAGAGAACCTACTTACAAGCTTCGATAATAGCCTACTAAAGCCAAGAAGCTCCTAACACCCAAGGAAATCAAGGTCTAGGGTAATCTCTAGTCGCCTTTTTCTTACTAGGGTCCATTGTAATACCATCACCCAGCATTACCAACCTAGAAAGGCAACCTCTTACAACAAAAATTCCAATCTCTCCTACTTATCATCAAACCTTCTTCCTTAAACTTGTAGTACTATCCTCAAATGACTCATATGCACTACTTTATTAGGGAATGAACCATCTTATCACAACCAAAACAACCATAAAACTATTAGAGTAGGGTTTAAAGATCTTACTCATCAGACTTATAAGCATAACCGGTGTACTCGTCAAACCAAAAGACACTGTGCCGAAGTAAAATTATCGGAAAGGGACATTCAAGGCCTCATCTACCTCTAACAACAATTCTAATTACAAAACAACTTAGGTTCAACACCTCCAATTCTCACAAGATGATAAAATGAAACCCTTAAGACACCAGTTGTACCTCATGAAAAGAAATAAACCTACCTCCCTTGCTATCACTTAACAACCTCCCACTCAAAGACGAGTTTATTAGAAAATTGGGGATCTAACTCTATGGGTCCTACTATCCTTGAAGACACACCATACATGCAGCCATTCCATCCCTATAATGATATCAAATCCACCATACCAACTCCAACAAGCCACAAAGCAAGACCTAATAGCAACCAAAAAGAATAGAGAAGAAATAGTGGGCCGAGCCTATCACTGATGCCCATCAAAGCCAGGGAACTTTAACTTACCGATAATAGCATTGGGAATCTCATCCCCTCCTTGAGCCACTTGATCAACATGACCAGCTCGATCCAAAAGCCAACATCCCTTACACCCTCTTCGAACACATGGATAATCCACTAGCTTGTGACCCACTTTAACACATCCAAAGCAAGGACTAGTGTTCCTCCGACACAGGCCACTATGGTTCTTCCCACACCCTCGACACTTGGGATTAGTAATCCCGCCATCACCTGCCTTTGGTTGAGCAAGAGGACAACACTAACATCATGATGAATTCCACCAAAACCCAAGCAAGCATTGGACTTCTTCTAGGATAGGCCACCACGGCCCTCCCCACATCACCTCTTTTGGCATTTAGGCCTTTCCACCCCCTCATCACCTCTTTTACCCCTTTTACACTTATGATAATACTCGTTGATCGTATGACCCATCTCCTCACAACCATAGCAAGCATTAGTACCTCTCAAGCATGGGCTATCATGGTCTCTACCATATTTTTGGCACCTAGCATAAGGTACCACACCACTACCACCACCACCTCCACACTTGAGACTTTAGAACTTACCCACATTACGGGCACTCTTGGCCTCACTACCTCTCCTCTCACCATTAGAAGTCATAGGAGCACCTACTTGTTGATCAAGGTGAGTTGCCAATTTTGCCGCCGTTTTGGCAACTTTCCATAGAGCATTGCAAATCTCTGCATTCATCATAGCACCTTCCTAAGTAGCTTGATACATATCCTATAATATAACAGTTAGGGATTAGCAATAATCCCTAAGGGATCTAACTCTATCGCATGACATAGATTAGAAAGAAGTGAAACATTCCCTAAAATGTCTCATAGCCTCCTACTCATAGTTGTGGTGCACAACACAACCATAAATAATACTCTAATCGATTCGGTGTGTTAGACTCTGAGGATCTATCAACCTAGTGCTCTGATACCATATTTGTCACAACCCAAGCCTAGGGCCAAGACGTGACCAGTGAATAGGGAACCCGAAGGAACTCCAAACAATCCTCATAGCATACCATTACACATCCTTGGTCACGAAAGTAATTAAAATAATGACGTGAGCCAAGTATAATCAAGGGGATTGGAACTAATGGGGAAAGCTTACATAACATCATAATCAAGAGATAAGGAGTCAAGGCTCATATCATAGGTATATATCATGTCCAACAACACCTCTACTACATAGATAAGAGCGGGGACCAATACAAAGCAATCGGGTTCACCCTCATAGTAAAAATTGAAAGTAAAGAAGAGTGTTTCAATACATAGTAAGAGAAACATATACTAAGGTCCCCGAAGTGAGGGACTCACTAACTAGATTGAGTAGTACCGAAGGCCACGTGGAAGAGGAGGATAATCAAGTTGGGCTTTGGTCCCTACATAGGGGTATCATCTAGGAAAGAGTATGCATTAATACATCTAAATGTACTAAGTTAGTAGGATACAATACAACAAAAGATAGACTTCATAATCAAAATGTATAACAATAGGAAATAGACATCATATAACAATATGGCATGAATAGCCAATGCTCAAGTAGAACATGTGTAAGTAATTCATACCCATATAGGATATCATATGTATAGAAGAGACCAAGCAAGATTTTCAATGTAAAAACCCCTTGGTTGGTTGATGATGGTTTTACCCCATCATCCCGGTGGTGTGGTACAAACCCCTCATATGGTTGATGATAATTTCACCTTATCACCTGGGTATGGCGAAATACAAACCTCTCACATGGTTGATTAGTACAAACCCCTACCTCGATTGATGAGTACAAACCACTACCTCGGGTATCTGGGCTCTTAGTCCCACTAGATCAGGCATGGTCTAATGCAACACTTTATATAGATTATATCATATACACAATATCATTTCATCATCGTATAGTCAATCATATCATATCTCATGCTTTGGACCTTCAATTCCTCGAGAAACCATAACCGGATATTTTATCAAACCTTTTGGTGGGTGTATAATGGTGGTATAAGACCATTGAATTTAGAGATGAAATCATGTTGTGAAATCCATTGTAAAATCATCAATTAATAACTTGCAATACCCTCAATAAATAAACATCAAAACTCCTCATTAAATCTTACAATAAATCCATGATTTATAGCTCAAAACATAGCAAAATAGTCACAACTTTTCATAGCTTTAACATAGTTCATAGACATGTTCATAATAGTAAATACAATTCTAAAATCAACTTTAAATCATGCAAATTAAGTAAGAAGGAGGTTAGGGAACTATGGGTGGAAGGATCCAATGGTTTGAAAGAAATATGAGACTAAGGGTTTAAGTGAGTGTTGGAAAATGTCTTGGATGATATGAGGGTGAAATAATGCTAAGTATAGGTGTTTTCTCATGTGGGAAGGCTTAGGTCCAAGGCCTTAAAGTCTTTGACCAAAACTAAAAACTGGCACAAAAATAAGGCTGGTGCACGTCGCGCTATGAATGTACAGATGCCACTGGAATTCGCACTTTCAAATTTCATAATTGCTAATCTTTCACTCTTAAATCGGGGTTAGGCCCTTTTCCCAAAAATTGTGACCCCTTGAATAAGAATACGAAGTTGAATTTTCTAAATGACAAATTGATTTTGGAGATATATGGAATTTAGAATTCTGGGCATTCGGAGGCACATTTTTGGGCACTTTTTAGGGTTGTTTCATTTTCTACAATCAACTTGATGCCTATTGCGGTCTATAAGAAGCTTTGTTTGGGAGCCCTTACTCCAGCAAATATGCGGTTTTTGATCGAGGATAAAATTGTGAAAAAACCTGTGGAGATACTCTATCATGTGTTCATAAAGGTTGAAAAATTCATATTCCCCGCAGATTTTGTGATTCTAGATTATGAAGTCGACTTGGACGTCCCGATCATCTTGGGTAGAAAACTCCTAGCCACTGAACGAGCTCTAATAAATGCGGAGGTCGGTCAAAACTCGGGTTTAGAGTGAATGATGAAGAAATTTTCTTTGATATCCGCCAGTCTATGAACCATCTTGATGACTTGAAAAGTGAGGTTTGTGCAATTGGTGAAGTCTAAGTAGTCTATTTGTATAATTCGTGCCACGATAATAAATCAAGCACTACTTGGGAGGCAGCCCAAGGATTTTTGATGTTTTTGCTTGGTTTTGAGTTTATTTTTAATTTTTTGATTCTTAGGTAGTTGTTTAATTGTGTATTGAATGCTATTTTAACATTGCGTTGGTTACAGATAGGGTTCAAGTGAATATTATGAAGAGTATGCAGGTAAAAGATGAAGGCAACAGATTTTGCTGAGAAATGCATTGATACTGTTTTTACGACCGGGCTTACAAGTCGTGTTGCACTTTATGGCTCGTAATCCCATCAAGTAGAGATTTCCAGTGAGTAGGATAATTGTGCACTCTATGCAGGAGCTAATATTATGACTCGTAGATCAAATTACGAGTCATAAATGGGGTTCATGGATCTCAGGTAAGTTTCTGAATTTTTCTAAGTGTTGAGAGATCTATGAAAACATGATTTACGAGTCGTAGATCATAATCGGGGTCGCATAGACCTCAGCATAGTAATTTTAACCTTTGACCCGGTAAAGGTATAGAAGAGGGGTCAAAATAATTTGACCCCAATTTTGACCTAATTGATCGAAAATTTCCCAAAGTTTTCCTTTCCCCTATTTTCCAATCAAATTTTCGGTGATCAGACCCAGTTTTTTTACGTGATTTTTTGGTACCTAGGGTTTTTCATTTTTGACCTTCTATTTCTTCTTCAAGTTCATCACCATTCTTGATAAGTTTCTTGGTTTAGTTTTAATTTAAAAAATTACATTGTTCTTAATTTCTTGATGTGATGATTGTGATGGGTTTGATATCTACGCATAAATTTCTTGTTGAATTTGAATGGTGATGGTAAAATTAGGGTTCCCTTTGATTGAAATGTAATGTTTAAGTCAAAATTGAATATTTTGACATGATTAGGTGCTAAATGCTATGTTATTGAGTCATCACCTATGCTTGATTGGTTGATATTGCATGATTTATGATTGTGAGATGGTGGTATTGGCATGAGCATATGATCTTGTGTGAGTCAAATAAGAAGAGTCAGAAACATAAGTTCTTCCACACCTTCGTTTTTTATGGGGTTAATATTTGTGAAATTGTTGTGGGGTATTGGTTAGTATGTGCCTATACTGATTGGGTACTTGTATTCTTATTTCGATGATGGTAGATTTAAGTGTTTACTATGTTCTTAGGGTCTGTGTGATAGACTTTGAAAAATCAAGTATCTGAGATTTTTGTTCACGAGAGTCTTTTACAACTCATAGATCAATCTACGAGTCGTAATTGCCCCTCGTGGGAAATTCTAGACACTTGATGATCTGATCATTCATCATAAAATACCTTCTACATATTGTAGATCATTTTACAACTCATACATAAGTCTCATAGATCCTTGCTTGTTTTGAATTACTCTCTAGATTTTTATACGATCCCACTTTATGACTCGTAAACCAATTTACGAGTCTTAACTAGGTCTCGTATATTTTTCTATTGATCGTTATTATTTTGAAGCACCAGTCCATGAGAGCACTTTATGACTCATAGTTCTCACTACAACTCATAAAGGGCCTCTCGTCGAGCCCCTAAACTGATTCAATTATGTTTTTGCATTTTATTTCTACATTCCTAGGGCTAATAATGGTGTGTTTACATCTATATTTTAGGTACTATGGCCCCGAAAGGAAATCGTTTGAAGATTGAGGCCTTTAAGAGAAAGCTCATTGATGAGCCTACTAATGATGAGTGGACCCCTCAGTCGAGCGGGTCACTAGAGATTCATGATGTCTCATCAAACCCTGAGGCTGAGGCACCACAAACTAGAGCAGCAGCAGCTAGAGCTGTATGTACTAAGGCTCAGGCTAATAGCCCTTCCTAGTCTAAAGAGGAAGGTAGTGAAGAGAATGGGAGTAGCATGCCCCAGATGACACGATCAGAAGAGGAGTCCAGTTTTGAGAAGGGATCTAAGGAAAGAGGGGAGACTTTGAATCCTCCTTTGCACCATCTTCTTCAACAGCACTGGATGTTATTACTAATTGGTAGTGCATTGAGGGTATAAAGGTTATATTCTTAGAGAACATGTAGCCAAAAGAACCGGGCAAGCCTACTGATTCTATATATGAGGAGCCCAAGGTCATAGATGATGGACCTAGTCGTGTCCTACTTTTAAAGGACATGTGATATGTTATCGGCTCATATTATTGATGGGGTTACTTGGATGATACTCCCCGATTCTAGTATGGGAATTTTATGCATCTTACGCAGCCATAATTTAGCATTGTCTTCCTAAGGGGAAAAGACCTATCACTCAGCCCAGATTGGCAGCGATACGGGTGAGAGGTCGGTTGGTCGATATTTTTGAAGAGATGATCTGTCGTATGCCTTTTGGTCCCAAGTACCATGCCCCTATGTCTAAGGCAGAGTTTGATCACAAGTTGGGGCAGGCCAAGAATCTACTGATTATGAAAGATCCAGCACATCAGACCTGACTTTTGAGATAGGTGGCTGGTTGTATTACAGAGCAAGTCTGGAGCCTGCTTGGGTCACCAACCATGCTAAGTCTATAGTAAATGCTTCATTAATCTTTCCCACCAAATTTCAGTGGGCAATTGTTAGATCACACATTTAGCAAACCATGATGGATAACATACTTACTACGGAACGTGCGGTATTGGTTGACAGCATCTTGGCTGGCTATGACATTGATTAGGCTCGACTCATGGCAGACCAGATACACGAGTCAGCACTAAAGAAGGCCACCTCTATCCCATTTCCAATCTTGATCTACAAACTCTTGATAGAGTCTAGGGTGGAGATTTTGCATCAGCTGGACAAGCTAGCTGAGGCCCAGCATACCTTGGAGTCCATCCTGATAAAGGGTGATAAGAACTGGTGGCACTTCAGCGGGCACAGCCTTCTCCTACACCAGAGGTGTTTGCCCCACAGCCACCACCTGAGGGTTCAATAACTGCCGCCACTATCACTGTTCCTACTACTACTGATGAAGGACACCAGTAGCCCAAGGTAGTCGATGTTAAGAGGGGTCCTACTACAACAGCTCCTGCACTAGACGCCATAACTCTAGAGCCTTCTACAGCAGGCATAGTCTATATGACCGCCTCTTCTATTCAGGCCATGGCGCAGTGATTAGCACATGCTGAGGCCAAGTTGTCTCAACTTATTCAGCATCTTAGACTATGGGTACAAAATAGCTTAGCTGATGCCCAACCTTCAAATTTGTCAGTCGTATGTCAGGAGATTGAGAAGCTTAAGGCTGACATGACATCTTCACTTGTGGTGCCTGTGATAATACCAATGAATATATCTCCGGCATTGTTGTTTAATTTCTTTGCCTCTATGGAACCTACATAGACTTTTCTTGGGAAGAGACCTTGCATGGATGCGGAGCAATATGAGAGAATTGTATATGAAAAGTTTTTTGAAGAAAATGAGGATAAAGAGGAGGATCTTGAGTGTACCTTAAGATTGTCGAGGCATGAAACGAATATGAGATGCGATTGAGAGGAGGATTAGTTGAGAGGTATTCGCCCCTTTGGATAGAGTGCAGTAGCTGAAGCGACTACCCTGCAACAGGGGAATGGCCAGTCTTAGCCTTAGACTTGTGCTGAGGCACCGAGGTATGTTTTTTAGTGCATTGGGTATGATGCACAATTTTTTCGATGGGATGTGTATAGTAATGGGCCTTAGTGAAGTCTAAGTAGCTTATGGTCTATCACTACTCTAAATTTTGATCCTGAGGTTTTCTTGCCTATGTTCGTTTTTCTCAAGGATATTTAATATCTGCTAAACCGGCACGTTCACGATGTTTAAATAACATTTGTAGCATATGGTACAAAAAGGTATGGCATGTAGTATGTTTATTATGTTTTGTTTTGAAAATTGGTACCCACCAAGTATTTTCATTAGTAGTTAAATGGCAACCATGCATGTTTAGGTGTTCGACAATAGTTGTTGTGATAAGTGAGGGTATTTGATATATGAAGCATGATCTATGAGTTATTTGTTGATAATGTGTGCAATTCCATGTGGCGTGACCTTATTTTGCAAGATTCTTCCATTGTGTGCTAATTCAGAACTTGCCCTGTTACATTAAGTTAGATTGTAGATAAATTGGATTAGGAAGGGATCTAAGGCCGTTTTACTTTACTTAGTCCACTTAAGCCTAAAATGACCAACCAAATGAAGTTTTATCCCTTGTTTCAAATATTTGAGCCTTACATGTACTAATTCTTTCAAAAACACCTAATTAGCCTAACCTTCTCTAGTGAAAAATATTGAGATTGGCCTTCATCTGTCCTTGAGTATTATGAACCTTGATTCATCCAAAAAGTCTAAGTTGAGGGTGGATACCAAAACTGGCCCTGGTTTGGGGAATAGATATTGTGTACTTCATACAGGCTTTTTAGGGTGGTTAGTGTAGGGGTAAAATCACAAAAATAAGATGGAGTTAGGAATGAGGAGAAAAAGAAGAAAATCATGTATGGGGTGTGTGAAAAAGAAAAAAATGCCTTACATTGAGTGTAAAAAGAAAAAAAAAGTGTAAAAATGTGGCAAAAGCTAAAAAGTGAGAAGAAAATACCAAGAAAAGCTTGAATGTGGAAAAAGATAGTATAAGGTGAAAATATTAGGGTTGGCAAGATGAAAGTGATCAAAAACGTTGTTTAAGGATGGCCGTTAGTCACTATTTTTCCAGAATGTCATTCCAAAGCCCGCTGAGCCTATGTTATAAGCCTAGAAAGTCCTAAAGTGATCCTAGTCCAGTTAGTTGAAAATCTGAGCCATGATTATAGGGCTAAGCCAATGGTATTTATCATTATGCATGAATATCTTTTGTGAGAGTGAGTTTGTTTTCATAGTCCCATGGTTAATTTTGAAATCATCATTGAGCGTCAAAATGGGACTTCTTTCTGTGAGCACACTTGTATTTCATTGTTAGTAGATGACTTGTTCAGTGATTATGGATCGTTAATATTCCCTTTCTTTTCATAGTCGTGTTATCAAATGCACCAATATGTTTTGGTTTGCTAAATAGCTATCTTATCTTGTTTGTGGGTACCTGTGTTTAAATTGTATGTGATGTATGCTATAAGTTGAGGTCTTGTGTTACTGTATTGTCTATATAGATTTAGTCATCGCTTGAGGATAAGCAACAATTTTAAGTTCAGGGAGTTAATGTGCTATCAAAATACAACACATTTAATGCTTAAAACTTAGGATTTTCTATGTTCTCAATTCAACATTTATGGTTTTTATATATTTTTGTGTTTAGTTTTGCAGGAAAGCAGGTTGCCATGACTTTGGAAAATTTGCAGACTTTTCTGATTTTTGGTGACTTACGAGAGCCTCTACTGCTCGTAGATCACTCTACGAGTCGTATAGAGAGGTTTCGTGAAGATTTCCAGTGAAGGACCAATTGATGTAGATTCAATCTATGAGAGTGCAATATGAGTCATGAATCAGTCTATGACTCGTAAAGTGGATTCATGGCACTGAAGTCCAAGATTCAAGAAGCTGAATACAAGACCCCGATTATGACTCGTAAATCATTTTACGAGTCGTACGGACCTATCGTAGAAAGTCACCGATCAGTTTTTCAATTTTTTAGGACTTAATTATAATTACTACAAATAGTACTTTTTAGGTAATTTTTGAAGGCAGTACAGTAGAGAACGTCATTAGAAAGGATTTTTAGGGTTTTGTACTTAGAGATCTCAATTTTAGAGGAGAATACACTATTGAATTCATTGGATATTCAAATCTTGTGATTCTCAATTACTTTTGGGTTTTCTCATTCTTTAATTAAATTGGGTCAGTGTTTAAGTATGTTTTCTCAATTCATCTACCCATAGTATGAGTAGCGAAATCCACAACTTGGGGATGTGGGAACCATGAAGATCTAATCAAACAAACGCAAACAATTTGCAATTCTTGGGATAGATATTTGCATATATTAATCAATTATCTTCTTTTTTCATGTTTTCTAGTGGTGGCAAATATTACAACGTGACTAGTGTTACCCTCCCAATCCTGGTGGTAATGAATAGGAAAAGAGATCAATTAACAGGATTCGATGATGTTTTCTCATCTAATCAACCAAATTGGCCCAAGGGGAGGTTGGCTAGGACTATAACCAATGGTCAGTATTGTACACCATGGAGATGGGCCAAGTCACATAGTGAAATTCGCTTCTCACCTTTGACGAAAGGGCTTGGTGAACTTAAATTACCGTCCTGCATGTTATACTCTAGTCGAGAATTAGGTTACTTGGGGATATTGTTGGTGAATCATGGGGAATACAATACCCACGTTGCTCTCTATTATTAATTATCTCTTGTGACAGTTAGTTTAGTTTATTTTCTTGTTGAATATTATAAATTCCCCAGCCCTCTATTCAGGGAATTGAGTTGTTAATTACTTGAATTACGTATTGGTGAATTTGTTGTGAGTCTCTGTATTCTCTATGGGATTTGAACCTAACCTTTGTTAGGTTTTATATTTGAAAACGACCATTTTATCCTTAAAGCAAAGGTGTAAGATGGGTTTGATCACTTGACATGAGCACAATATGATAAACACCAGGGGTAAGAACTAGACGTGTCTATCCATACTAATTGAGAAAAATTAGGACATGATAATGTCACTGTCTTCGCATGGCTATCAAGAATAGCAAGATGAGGAGATAAACAGTCTATACCAAATATCATATCAAAGTCAACCATATTGAATAATATCAAGTCACTAATAGTATTCCTCCCTAAGAAGGTATCAATACAACCCCGATACACCTAATTTACCACTAAAGACTCACCTACTGGGGTGAAAAGAAAAATAGACTCGGCAAGGGGCTCACACACAATATCAAGATCCATAGCAAAATAAGCTGATGCATACAAATAGGTAGAGTCTTGATCAAACAAAACTAAAGTAGAATGGTGGCAAACAAGAACCATGCCTATAATAATTGCATCAGAGGCCTCTGCCTCGGTCCGATCTGGAATTGCATAACATACTTTACGCCCTCTACTGGACTGTGGCCTTCCATGAGCTCCACCTCTCACACATCCTCTATCTCCTCTAGTACCACTCTCATGCCCTGAGTAGTGTCCCTCTCTACTCGTGCTAGGGTTGGACGAGTTGTGTGCATCCTTGATGATTGAGCAAGGGTGCATAATAAGGACAATAGTGGGCTAAGTGCCCAACTTCATGAAAGTTATAACAAGCCTTGGTCTCTTACCCCTGAGATGGTTATCCAAAAAAACCACCATATCTAGATGCACTCAAAGAACTATCATTGCCCATCTAAATAGCCTTGGACCTATAACATTGGCAAAAGTAGGAATAGCAACATAAACCACTCAGCCCTGGAGTCCCTTTGTTTGAAACTCCCTATCTCGCGATAGGTTCCCACGGAACTGGCAATGCTAATAGAATCTCTTATCATAACACTGATGGTTATCTCTACTATGGTCAATCAGATGGGCATAGTCCACCACACTCTAGATAGTAACACTTGCCAGAACTAATAGAGTTATGGCCTTCTGAAGATATCTAGCTAATCCTTTGGTAAAATGTCAAATCCTCTCAAACTCTGTGGGAATGCTGGACAAGGCTTATATGTACAACATATGAAATCTCACCTTACAGTTAGATACCGACATCGATCCCTGCTGAAGCCAATCAAACTCATCCCACCTGCTCTCTCGAAGGATGTACAACACAAATCTCTATAAGAATATCTTAGTAAACTGATCCCAAGTCAAAGCTGGTGATCCAATAGGTCTATGAGGAAACATAGAGCACCACTATTCCTTGTCCAAGCTAATGAACTGATAGGAAGTATAACCAACTCCACGTGTCTCAAGGATAGCTAATTTATGCAATCGATCTTGATACTCTAATAGAAAGTCATAAGCCATGTCACCTAGTGTAGCATTAATCTTGGGAGGAGCTAACCGGACAAACCTCTTGAAACTCTTCTTCTCCGTAGTAGACATAGTAGGGCTAGCAGAAGATGGTGGGACTACAAATTCGGCCAGTGAAATAGATGGTGCAATAGACAAAGCCTGATACTATGACCCAGTAATCGATTGAGAAGTCTGAGATGGAACAATAGAAGCCATGGGAGGATACACTAGAGCTAATGAAGGGAAAACATGCACTATAGATGGATCAAATGGACATGTAGAAGGGCCTACCAGCATTGTAGAAGCCAGTGCATCGAGAATAGTGGGAGTAGGAAAAGCTTTCTCAAATCTGACAAATACTCATAGGAGTAGCTCCTTAACTGAAGGCATGGCATCTGGGGTTGTAGTGGTGGATAAGGGTTTGTGGGTCCCTCAGACTCATACTCAAGTTCTGGTGATGCTGATCTAGCCTGTCCACTAGGTGGAACTACCCCTCTAGCACGTCCACGAGACCCGATCCTACCACGAGCCCTTCCTAGACCACTAGTGGAGGGCACATCAGCTGGCTCAGGCTCACCTACCACCTATTGAGCTCTAGTCATTGGCATCTGCACAAAAAAAGTAGATTAGCTACTTTCAAAATAGTTGATATGAAGAAATGCATGAATAGAAGCAAGACTTAATGCTTTTCCTATTAAGTTCCCTATGGCCTCCTATTGATTGGTATTGACTTCTATATATCGACACGTACGACTTTACTAGGCACCCCTCTCTTTAGTTTCAAGACTAATGAACCTAGAACTTTGATACCAAACTTGTCACAAACCCAAACTAGATCGCCACTAAAGAAAATAAAACCAAAGTAAAAGCAACTACAACACTTAATTTAAATCCAAGAACCTAGAGTCATGAGTATAGAGCTTCTAAGTAATATAAATGAGTAAACACAAGGTTGTTTCATAAAGAAACTATATAGTCTAATATAGATAACAACAAATGAAGTCTCAAAGGAACAATGGCAACTTGAAGTCTGAGCCTTATTCCTGAATCTGGTAATGATATGAGTACTGTGTTGTTCTGTCACGCCCTGAGAGGGTACCTTTGGCGTGGTCGATACTCAGAGACTATTGCTAGCCTCCAAGTGAACCACTCAACCTTATCACATGCGTTCTATTATTTTCTAATAGCGGAAGATATCAGTGTATAAGAACATGTAAAGAAAGGAAATGACAATTGATATATAAAGGCCCAAGGCCAAACATCTCATCTATGAACTAAGAGAGACTAGTATGAAAGAAAACTAGCCAACATAACATCCAATGACAACTCAACAATCTAGTCTATGAAACCTCTAAACATTTGACTAAATAGTGCAAATGACAGACCCATGGCTATCTCAAAATAGAATGAAGCAAGTCTAAACTCCAAGCTAGTAAAGAAATATAATATCCTCTGAAAGTAGTGAAGGGCTCACCAATCAGCTGGAAGCACTTAGGTCCTCAACAGGGCGCCTGCTGATGACTGCTAATACCTATCTCTGCATCAGGAAAAGATGCAGACCCAAATGAAAGTCAGTATGTAGAATGTACAAGTACGTAAAATGGTAGAAAGAAACATGTAAACGAGGAATAACATCATCTCAAATAACTCTACTCAAGAATTAGGAAACCCAATCATCATGCCAAGAGTCTAAATTAAGAATGCAGTGTACACAATGAATACTCATCCATCATCTATGTATCATCTATTCAAAGTAATATCAAGGCCTAATTGGGAGTTACTTGCAAGAGAAGGCATACATGTGCAACACATTTGTGGTGGATCTAGTACTTATAAAAGAAAAAAAATCAAATTTTATTTAAAAGATCACTTTTGTCCTTCTTTATCCTATTCTATTATAGCATAGCCTCCATCCTCACTTTTCTTAATAATCTTACCTTTTATTTTGTACAAAAGTATTTTTAAACTAGTAAAAAGAAAATGTAAAATAAAAATCTTTTTACGTAGGACAAAGTTGGGGCAAACTAATTAAGAGTGACAAAAGAGTCCCAAAAATGAGAGAAAGTGACACAAGTTTTATTTATTGAGTGGAGGTCATAATTTTAAGATTAATGCTAATGACAAAAAAGTCTAAAACTCTAAAGTTTTATTTTTTACATAAAAATCCTATCTGTCCCATCCCCATTTCATCCCTCCCCACCCTTTTGCTACCACCCCCTTCTATCGTCGTCACCACCTCCGACCACCATCAATTTTTTCTCTTCTGTCACCATTGCCCCTTGCTTTATCCTCCACCACAACAACCATTTATTCCTCCACCACTACCACTTTCTCATCCACCATCATATTCTTCTCTTTTTCCTCCTCCACTACAATCATTGCCACTTTCTTATCCTCCATCACCGATGCCACAATAACCATGACTTTTACCGTCGGTGATACCACCAACACCTCTTTTGTTGCCATAACCACTTCTTATTCACTTGATTTTCTGTAAAAAAAAAATCAAATAACTGTCGAAGTCGTCAAAACAACTATATGAAGTTGTTCAACTAATTTTAACAATTGTTGCAATAACTTAAACAACTGTTGAAGTTTCTGCAATAATTATGATATTTGTTGTAAAAATTGCCATAGCAACTAACGTAATTGTTGAAGCAACTTTATTGGTTGATGCAACAACTTCAAGAGTTGTGCATATTTTCTTCAATAACTTTAAAAAATTGAAGTTGTATTTACATATTTTCTTCAGTGACTTAAAAAAATCTTCAAAATAATTTTAAATTAAAGAAAAATAGTTTGTGACAATGCCAGTAACAAATGAAAAATGAGAGTAAAAAGAGAAAAAGAAGAAGAATGCATTGAAAAATGAGGAACGTCGATGATAACAATGCCAGTAACAAAGACGATAAAAAGAAGAAAAAGAAAATGATGGGAGAGAGAGAGACAGAAAAAAGAAGAAAAATATAAAACGAGAGTAAGATCTGGAGAGAGAAAGAAATAATAAAAACATAATAAAGAAGAAAATTTCAAAATTTGAAATTTAAAAAGAGAGTGAAGTCTTTTCAAAATTCAGGAAATATTAATATACATTCAAAAAATTTTAACCACTCTAATTAGGTTCATATTTCATTTAATCTCATTTGACCAAATAAATGTCACTTTTTTTAATTGAATACTTTTTTTTCACCTCTTGCTTAATTTTCTTCAATAGAGTTGACCCTTCTTCCCATAAAAACATGAAGAAAAGGTGTGTGCTGTAGTATTTTAAAAAAAAGGGGTGTTACCAATAAGGGTTAGGAAAAACCAAGGAAAAAAAAAGGGCTTAGGGTTAGGAAAGCAAGGGAAGAAAAGGGGGTTGTGGTTTAGGGTTTTGAAAAAATGGAGAAGGAATTATAATTTGGATAACTGAACTCTTTCCAACAAGGTTTGTGCTCATGTGTGTCATTCATTTGATGGTGGATCTTTATCTATTGGCAAAGCTAATATCTCTGGCTACTCTGTTCTTTCTAGCCTTGCTATGGGTATGGAGGTTGTATCTTCTCAGGCTTATGTTGCTAAGTAATGGCCTCTTATGGGTCAAACTCTCCAACATACAATCTTAATTCTTTCATTTTCATCCATCCCCATCTCTCTCTTGTGGCTAAAGATTGAACCTATACTCTTTTTTTGTGGAAAAGATCCAACTGTTTCATTAATTGCGTCCACTTATGTCTTTCTATCTCCCTAATATTTTCTGTCAATCCTTTATCAAGTCTCTCAAAATCTACTTGAGACCTCAGAATTTTAATTTCCCTGTTACTTTTAGTGCTACCTTTTCAAAATTGCTTTGTATGCCCATATAAACTATTTCTTTATCTATCAACTTAGCCTTGGGATTAAAGGTGTTGCTATGACTGTGATGATAGCTGATTTCAATCTACTTGTTGTTCTTTTTCTTTAAGTTAATTTTTCTAGGGTTCATAGAAAATCATGACAAGGTTAGTCAGCTGAATGCTATCATGGGTAGATACCAATTCTGGTTCTTGCTTTCCCTAGTTTTATGCTTAGAGTGGTAGTGGCATGAATTGATGATATTGTTATCAGGAGTTCTTTTTAATGATACAGAGACAATGTATACTATGGGAATTCTCATACATGCAACTTCACTTGCTTATATATTTCCATCAGCATTAAGTTTAGTCGTTTCTACAAGAGTCTGTAATGACTTTGGAGAAAATAGGCCTAATAAAGAAAAGACTTCATGACATGTAGCAATTGTCTACGATATACTTATAAGCTTCCTATTAATGCTATTTATGACAACATTACGAACTTGGTCCAAGACTTCTACAAAAGACGAGTCAATATTGTGATCGACCACAATGACGATGCTGGTAGTGGGGTTGTGTGACTTGGGAAACTAGCCGCAGAACACTGCTTTGTGGTGCTTTGAGGGGAAGTGCAAGGTCATCTCTATTTTTTCATATAAAATTGGGTTCTTTCTACAGAGTTGGGTTGCCTCTAACAATTATATTGGGCTTTGTGATTGAGATGGGCTTGTTTGGCTTTGTTGGATTCTCAAGTTGTTTGTGCATGTCTTATGGTTTTTCTGTTGAGTAGAACTGATTGGATTATACAAGCCTAGAGAGTGAAAGAGTTGATTGTTGCTGATGGGAAAAATGCAACCATATCATTTAAATAGTGTGCTAGAAAGTTACTTCCTTTATCTGTTATAGACTAATATGTATAAAAACAGTAAAGTGGTAAGTATCCTGTTGTTTTTTAGTTCGTAAGCTTGTTTGTTCACTAAAGTTGGCCTTGCATTTCCCCTCGAATCACCACAAATGGTGGTCTGTGGCTAGTTGCCCAATTCACACAATCCTACAACCAGCATTTTCATTGTTGTCAGCCACAAAATCGACTAGTGTTTTATAAAGCCTTGCCCCAAGTTTTTCTTGACTTTTTCATAAATAGAATTGTTAGGAAACTTATAAGTATGGTGCACACAATTGCTACACGACATGATGTTTTTGGTTTATTAAGCCTATTTGCTCCCAACTTATTTTTCGAGTCTTGTAGAAATGGATGAACATAATGCTGACACATATATATATAAGCAAGTGAAGTTTCCTGTACGAGAATTCTCATAATAGACAGTGCCTTTACAGCATTAAAAACAACCTCTGATAAAAATATCATCCATTCATATCACCACCACTCTAAGAATGCAAGTAGGGTAAGCAAGAACCAGAATTGGTTTCCAACCATGAAATCATTCAGCTGACCAACCTTGCCAAGATTTTTTATGAACCCAAAAAAAATAACATAAAGAAAAAGAACAACAAGTAGATTGAAATCATCTATCACTACGATGTTGCCTCCCAACACACGCAAGTGCACGTGGTCAAAACAAGTAATATAGCGGCCTTAATTTAAGGACCAGATTGTCGAACCCAAGGAATTTAATATAAATTATTTTATATTGTGAGTTATAATGTTAGAAAGGCGATAAAGAATTAACTTATGAAATTGAGTACTAAAATAACTAAACTTGCAACTAAACTAATGAACTTTGCAACTAAAATACGATTCTCTTTATCTTGTATTTTAAGTATCCAAATGTTGCGAGATTTTGGGATTGTAACCTCAACGATGTCATGTTGATCTTAAAGTTAATACTTACATTGAGGTAGAGGATTATTGATTCACAGGGTTGAAATTACCAAATTAGGGTTGCATACCACCGTTTACTATTCCTATTGTTTGTCGAACTACATCGTTGGGCAAGGATAAATAAATAGTAGAAACACATTATTAATATCTTCCTATATATTAAATCAAGGTTGGTGTAAAGATACTTGTCACAAATCTCCAATACACAAATCAATCTAATATTATAATTGAATAAGATTCTTATATTATTATGTTCTTAAGCATTCCACCATCTTTCGAATTCCCATTGCTAAACATATTCATTTCCGTAGGGGATCAAGCTAAGAAATGTAGATTTTTGTAAATAATATCAGAACAATCATAAATTCTAACACCCTACATCTTACAATACTAGTACTATGCAAATGAAAAATGATATGGTTTGGTCAAATTAGCACCTATTTTTTTAAAAGTGCTTGAATCTCCAATTAAAAGGCGATATGTATGTCTAATGTTGAAGAGGGCCGAGTGTAAATAAGTTTTAAGTCGAATTGAGGAGATCACGACCTTAAATGAAGTGAGAGAAGTGAGGTGCTTGTAGGACTGAGGATGCTTGCAGGTGAGTCACCTACTTGCTTAGCTTAAATTTGCTAGCTAAACGGAGATGAGGCCCGACGTCGAATTGATCCAAGCACAATTATGAATTATGTCTATTTAAGGATATCACTTTAGCCCATATTTTAGCATAAAAAATGGACTATATTTTCAGCCTAATAATAATAGAAAAAGGGCCCAAGTACAACAAAACTCACTTGGTGAGTTGGGCTAAAACTAACTAAGAGAAAGGAAGTAAAATAGGCAACAAAGGCCCAACCAATTTGAACCCAATAAGGCCCAAGCGAAAGGGAAAAATGGTACTTTGATTTCTTGATAAAATAAGGATTAAAATGAAATAGTTAAGTCATCCAAGTGCTCCTTTAAAAGGGGATTAAAATCAACTAACTCAAGTCATTCAACTTGAATAAAAAAATTAGATTTTCTTAAGGCTTTCTCTCTACATTTCTTAACTTTGTAAAGCAGCTAAAAGGAGATTTTAGGATTCTTAAGAAGGCCATCAACCTTTAACGTAAAGATAAGTGATTATAGTTGTGTGTTTAATATGATTTTCTTATGCAAACCAATAGACTATGTAGGTTATATCTATGCTGAAATTGTTGGACAGCATGTGTTCCAAAAGTTGTTATATATCTTTTCTTGTTTATTTGGAAGATTTTCTCTTTTTCGTTGGATTGATTATCAAGGGAGGCTACTTTATTAATGAGTATTGGTTCTGTAATGATGCATGAGGGATGCTGCACCATTTTACAGTCCACAAAAGTGAGTTCTTGTGTGATATCATAATTGTGCTCGTAATAGGAACTTGTGGCCTGATTGATTGAGAATTGTGGTCTTGCATCCTCCACGTATTTTGAATACTACTTTTCAACTATTTTAGGACTATTTTTATGTATAAAATTCATGGGAACAGTTTGGTTGAAGTTGGTAATGTTTTGGAATCGTCAACGTCGTAATGTAGCGAAAGGATGTAATTTTATGCCGCCTATTTGTATGTTGCATAGAATTGTTATGTCTTGTGCTTTGTGGGCTGTTGTAAGGTTGTTATGTCACTAATACAGGCTGCACAGGATATGTATATGATAATGTGTATTAGAAAATACGATTAGGGGCGGAAAGGTTGAAAGAATACGCTCGGGTTTATAATTATCCGCTTGCTGCCCGTCTGTTATTTTTATGAGAGTGGGATACCAAGATATATCTATTGGCAGCTAATGTTAGTTTTATCACCTACTATGTTGTATATAAATATTTAGAGGAAGGGAAGGTTATCTCGAGGTAATAGTGAGGTCATACAGTGAGGTATATAAGGCTACTTGATTTCGTATTATTTGGCATGAAACATAGATCCCTCCATGACACAGAAAGGTACTTACCAACTCTGACAGATCTATTAACTATGTCTCAACTCTTTCACATGTTCATATGCTCCTATACAAAGTCACTTTTAAATCTGCATACATACTTGGATACCAAGAAACACGAAATTGTTCTACTAAATAAAGTTCATGTGTTGTTCTACCTCCTATGCATTTCATTATTTGTGTAACTTACTCCTTTCATT